>PVIH01001424.1:0-66112 GCA_004025045.1 Sigmodon hispidus
ATACATGGATAACTTGTTTGGCTATACATGACTAACTTGTTTGGCTATACATGGCTAACTTGTTTGGTTATACATGGCTAACTTGTTTGTCTATTGTCTATACATGGATAACTTGTTTGGCTATACATGACTAACATGTTTGGCTATACATGGCTAACTTGTTTGTCTGTACATGGATAACTTGTTTGGTTATACATGGCTAACTTGTTTGTCTGTACATGGATAAATTGTTTGGTTATACATGGATAACTTGTTTGGCTATACATGACTAACTTGTTTGGCTATACATGGATAACTTTGGGCTATACTTGGCTAACTTGTGTAATAAAATTAGTCACTTGAATAAAACTTGTCTAGGTCATTGTGTTTCTACTTAACGTAGATCTGTCTCTCTTTAAGTTCTCTTAATATTTGACTCTGGGATTAAGCCTACATTGTGATAAAATATCATTTTTTTGTCTAAAGTATATGACTCTAATCAGTTTTAACATAACTATAGACAAGAATGTTATATACATGGTTCAAAGAATTAAGAATGTATTTAATAATGTTTTCATAATAATTTTGGAAAACTTTAGAATAATTTAAGATGCAGTTCTAACATCAAATTAAGATGCCTAGACTAACAAAGGAAAAGCTATTGGTTTGTAGTGGAGATTCTATAAATGCCATATGTAACTACTATGCATTTTACAGAATAGATAGAAACAGGATGCTGAGGCAATAAATTCTTACAAATCAGTATTATATCCAGCTAAACTCAGTATTATTGGTTCTTAGACCTTGAATTATTTTTGAAGGAATTGGTGAGCTTCCTAAACTAAGATATAGTTAATAGACTTATAGAGGCTAAGTATTTAAGCCAGAAAAAAAGAAGGTATTATTTAACATATGAGATTTGAGAGGAGAGATATGTACTTAAGAGCCTTGATGACTGAGTTATAGCCTTTTATACATATCTTACTTAATTTTGCTATTTAGATAGTTACAACCTGAGACAGAAATCATTCGTATTTATTCAAGTCAGTGCCATTCACTCATGCTACTTAGGTGTTACAACAGCTTTGCCCTTGTAGGTATTTTGTTTCTATTGTCTTAAGTTTGAATTGCTCATATTATTGCATATTTTACTAGTAAATAAGGCACTTGAAGCATTTGTTTTTGTACATTAATAAAAGGAATTAGTCCTTTGTGGCTAAACAACTTTTAATATATGTAAGGAACTATCATAAAAACCTTATTTAATCATCTAATGTGTAGTTATTATTAAGGCATGTTCCACGTTTCACAATACAAATACATCCAACAGTTCATATTAAAACATTTCAAAGGAGCAAAGGGTAATAGTGATCAATTGGGACTTGGTATTGTTAATACTTTTGCTTTAATATTAGTTACTTTCACCTTTTCAGATGCCTGGCAGTAATACATCTTTAGATCTTTCTTTGAGGAAATCTTTTTTTTTTTTTTTTTTTTTTTGGTATGGTTTAAGATCTTACTGGCCTCTAGTGGCAATATGATGCTATAGTTTAAGTAGCTCCAGTTCTTATGAATGTTTTATGTCCCATTTGTAGAAGTAGTCAGTCTGCTCTTAACTTCGCTCACTCAGTTCTTTTCTTTCCCTTTCTTTTCCTTTCCTTTCTTTTCTTTTTTTTTTCTAGACAGTGTTTCTCTGTGTATCTCTGGCCATCCTGGAACTCTCTCTGTAGTCCAGGTTGGCCTTGAACACACAGAGATCTACCTGCCTCTACTTTCTGTGTACTGGGGTTAAAAGTGTGTGCCACCACTGCATGGCTGCTCATTCCGTTCTTGATCAGTTGTATTTTTGAAATGTCCATTAATGTCCTCTGTCCAAAGACAAGAAATCTTTTTCCTTCCTTCTTTTCTCCGTGTGTGTTATCCCCACTTCTTTATTTTGAGTAGTCCGGGCTTAGCTCTCAAACAGCTTCTTATTGTTTAAGTTTAAATATTGTGTTGATTATGTATCAAGTTTGTGCTAAGTTTTTCCCTTGAGTGTTTGAGCTTCTCTGCAGAGTGGGACCAGGTCTTCTTTATACCATTATAATAGTTTGAGATCCATGTTTAGAATCACTTCAGTTAACTTGCCTTAGGAGAATCTTCTATTTCAAATACTGATATACTAGGTATGAGAATGATTTGTTATTTTTTTTCTCTTTTTCTGTATAGATGTAAAAGGGCCACCCACTCATCGTCTGTCCTGTGGCCAGTCACCCTACACGGAGACAACATCATGGGAGAGGAAGTACTGCATCCTCACAGACAGCCAGTTGGTGTTACTAAACAAGGAGAAGGAGGTGAGATGCAAAGCTGCTATTAATTTTTAAGCACATTTCTGAGATTATCTACTTTTTATTTGTACTCTGATAAAGTTGCATTATATAAATATAGACTCTAACAACTATAAACTGCAGTCTAAATGGATGCTGTCATCATAATGATTATGTTGTTGCAATAAAACAGCAAGTTTCATAAGAGAGGACTGGATTTTGAATAAGAAAACAATGAAAATCATACTGAGTCCATAAATTTGGAATGGGAAGGTATTAAGTTGTGGAAACCTGGTTCTGCAAATGGTCTAGAAGGACTGAATTATATCAGTTTACTCCTGTGCTGACTAGTTTTATGTCATCTTGACACAAGGTAGAGTCATTTTAGAAGAAGGATCTTCAATGGAGAAAATGCCCTCAACAGATTGGCCTATGAGCAAGCCTGTGGTGCATTTTCTTGATGGTGTGGAAGGGCTTAGCTCACTGTGGGTGATGCCACCCTTGGTTGGGTGGTCCTGAGTGATGGAAGAAGGCATGCTGAACAAGTCATAGGAGCAGTCCTCCTGGCCTCTATCTGCATCAGCAGTCCTCCAGGTTTCTGCTGTCTGAGTTCCTGCCCCAACTTCCCTCAGTGATGGACTGTAAGCTGAAATAATCCTTTCCTCCCCGTGTCACTTCTAAGAACTGTGTTTTATTGTAGTAGAATAAACCCTAAGTAAGATACAACCCAATGAAAGCAGACGTAAATGAACAGTTGAAAGTGTTGAAAGAATAAGGACCTCATCACAGAATAAAGAAGTACCCATGAGCTAGCAACAGCAGAAAGAAGCTGTAAATGTAGTCCTCTGGACATTTCTGTACGCCATTGACTCATAACTGTATGAAAGGCAAAAAACCACAGCCTGTCCACAAATACTAATGGGCATCCAGGAAGAAATAAGAGAGAAGCAGTATCCACCTTCCCTTCCCTTCCCTCCCTCTTCCTTCCCGCTTCCTTCCCCTTCCCTTTCTTCTCTCCCTCCTTTCCTTTTTCTTCCTCCCACCCTCCTCTTTGAGGTCAGTGTGCCTTTGACCAAATCTTATTTGAAGGCAGGAAAAGGTTGCTTTGATGTGTTGTGTAACACTCAGCTTCTTGAAATCCATAAGGGAGTGACAGCAGAGAGTGTATAGATCTGAGTCACATAGAATGTAGTTCAGATGGACATTCTGCTCTAGGGACACTTTCCATTTCTCTAGAGCAGTGATTCTCAACTTTCCTAATTTTGTATGTAAACCTTTAACACGGTTGGGTGACCCCCCCCCCAACCATAAAATTATTTTCATTGCTACTTTATTACTGTTTTGAATCATAATATAAAAACGTGTGTTTTCTGATGATCTTAAGCAACCTCTGTGAAAGGGTCATTTAACCTTCAAGGTGGTTGCAAAACACACACACACACACACACACACACACAGAGAGAGAGAGAGAGAGAGAGAGAGAGAGAGTGTTTTGAACTTATCACATACCATTTACTAATTAATTCTTTAAACTATCTTAATATACCAATCCTTTTACATTCAAACCCACCTCTATTGAATAAAAAAATGACTATGGTCTTAGTAAAGAAGAGACAAAATGGCAGGTAAAGAGAAAAAGTATGTGAATCATCCAAATACTAATTACATTGATTTCTACATAAAGGACTAAAAGGATGTAGTGGGTAGATCACCCACTCAGTCAGGTGTTTTTCCTAGAAGGACGGAACAGGAGTCTTACCTTCTATTTTCCTACTTCATTTTTCTCTTCTGTTGCTCCGCATTCTGTATCTTTATCTCTGTCACTTTTCTTGCCATCATTCTAAATTTGATAAAGATGAGATAATAATGAAGTGATTTCAGTTTTCTTCTATTTAATAAGCAGTGCTTACTTGAAAGGGCTCAACTAAGATGCCTCCATAAAGAACTTTGTTGTTCTTTTCATCCATTGAAAAGTCTTCCTCATGGGCTGGAAAGATGGCTCAGAAGTTAAGAGCACTGACTGTTCGTCCAGAGGTCCTGAGTTCAATATCCAGCATCCACATGGTGGCTCACAACCATCTATGATGACATCTGGTACTCTCTTCTGTATACTGCATACATAATAAATAAATAAATCTTTAAAAAAAAAAAAAAGAAAAGAAAAATCTCCCTCACTTAGTAACATCTTTCTCACTGTTTCCAGTATTTTAGTATTATTATTTTTAATTTTATTAAAACATTTCAGTAAAGTTCAGTCTTTTCAAAAGTATGTATTGTTTATTAAGATGAATAATAAAAATTCACAGAGTAGATATTAATATAGAAGATTTATAATTATACAATTTGAATAAAAACATAATTGAAGATGTTAGTTTTAATCTACCTACTGTCTTTCATCATTGCTGTTAGCAGAGAGTGGCATAAACAGACCATTTGCCATCTTTTTGTTCTTGTAGGACATTTTATTCATTCAGGACTGTTGTTTAAGAATAGATAGCACAACATTAAGAAACAAGTTGTATTCAGTACTTATATATAATCAATCCATCACTAAAATGTCCCTGATCAGTTAAATACCCCACTCCGGCTCCTCTCTATCCCCTATAGCAATGCCATATGTCCTTTTCTCTCTGTGTGGGTGCAGGCACATTCACGTATAGGGTGTTGAGGAGTAAATCTTAGGACTGAGACCCAGGAAATCCTGCATACTAGCCAAGTGCTTTACCACTGAGCTACATCCTGAGCTCATTTATCTTCTTATGGTAGCTATTGTAAGTAGTTTTAGATGTCTGAGAACCCTTATTCCCTGTATTTAACTCTTGCTTTGGATCTATATATCCCCACTTTCTGACTTCATCTTTCACTCATCTTTGCCCACCTTTTGAAACAATTTATTGCCTGCTCCAACTCAAGATAAAATTTGTTTCTTCTACCTTGTCACTTTAGGGGGGGGGTCTCTTAACTTTTTGGTTCCATGAGAAACTGATCTTTTTGGAGATATATATTCTGTGAAATTCTGCCAAGAAGTAGCTGTTTTCCTTCGATAGTCTTTACTTATTATATTGTCTAGAACAGGTGTCGTCTCTTTGTGACTGTTTCTTGCTTTCTCTCTCACTTTCTCTAACATGATCACGAACTCGTAGTATATCATCTTACAACCTCAAGCCCTTTCTCATCTTATCACACACGTTTTATTGATTTTTAATATTCTGGGTCATTGTCATTATTTCAACAACTATTTCAAGTCAGGTTATTGCCTTTGAGCCCCTGTAACATCAAAAATCCAGAGTATGTCCTTCAAATGTACCTGAGGCAGCATTAAGTGCATGACAACTTTATGTCTTGCTGTCAGCTTGAGATGCAGCTTGACCCTATTTTGTCATAGTTGTAGTAACCTCTAAGCACATGGTTGGCTAAATTAGGGAAAACATTTTCCTAGTTCTCCTTACTCCAGCAAGGACTACGGCAGTCTTCATTTTAATTACACTCAGTGGTTGAACAACCCTGGCTTTGTCTGCAGCTGCTCTGTTCATTATGTCCAAAACTTTAACTATGCCCATCTTTCTTTCCTTGTTAAACTGAACATTGTATAAACTTTCCTGTTCTCCTTTCCCCCCAAAGAGAAGTTCTCTGTAATCATGAATAAAAGTCAATGGCCAATAGCCATACTCCAGCTTTACTGACACTGCTAGCCTATGATTTTTAGTACTCAGCCTCACTCAAATTTTCAGGACACAAGCAGAATGGAGCCAGGTTCTTTGCCAGAATGTGACATAAGTGATCTCTTGTCCACTTCCTGATAGAATCCTTACTTCTGAAACTATGTGATCATAGAGTTTTTATTTCTCACACCTTTGTTGACATTTTAGTCTTCCATACCCTCACCAGAATCTTCTTAATCTCTACTTGGTTTTCTTACTCTTTTCTATCCCGCAACTCTAAACTCTTTCACATTCCTTTCTTTTACAAATCAGTTCCAGAAACCTCTGAGCCATAAGGTCAAGTTTAGCACAGCAACAACCCACTTCCTGGTACCAGTTTTCTCCATTAGTTACTCTTCTCACCTGTCGCACAAAAACATCTGACAGAAGCAGCTTAATGAAGGAAGTGTATTTATTTTCATGACAGTAGAAGTAGTTTCTGTTCATGGTGATAGGGTGTGAGGTGCTTGTGTAGGTTCTTTGTTCAGATTTTGGCAGATCTGGAAACAGAAAGAGAGCCATGGTCAGAAGCAGGACCAAGCTGTAGTGGCTTCAGGGAATTGAGCTTCAGTAGGGATTGCAAGGGAATGTGCACATCTCCCCACCCCAAACTCTTATACCTACCCCACCTGTGGGTGTATCTTAGAAAGTTTAAAGACATTAAACTGCATTTGGGGTGGGGATGAAGGGTTTTGGGGAGATTAGGGGGAGATGGAATCCAGACTGCCTTTCTGTGGGCTGAGTTCCTGGACAGGGTAAGCAGGATAAATCAGTATTTATCTTTCTGTACTTCCTGACTGTGGGCATAAGCTTCCCAGCCACCTCATGCTATCACCAACATGCCTTGTCTGTCATACGGACAGTGCTCCTTTAATTTACAGCTGAGACAAACTCTCCTTCTTTAAGTTTCTTTTTATTAGGTATTGGTCACAGGAACAAGGAAAATAACTTAAGATAATTTCTTCCTTACCTGATCTTTTTCATTACTATACTTATATTTTCTTGTACTTTCAACAATAAGAATAATTAAAACATCTCAAATTGTATTAGCCTTTCATTTGTATCCTTTTTCTTATATCTTTTTAGCAAAAAATATTAGAGCTTCTAAGCTCATTATTTCTATATTTTTTTAGTTTTCATTTTCCTCCTATATTCTTTACTCTTTTCCGTTTTTCAGTTTTCTTTCCTCTTTATTCTTTTGAGACAATGCTTTGCCTCACAACCATGCCACAGCTCAAGCTACCTCCAGCCTGTACTGTTGCACCAGCTGTCTGAGTGAGTGCTGGACATACAGGTGTGCGCTGGACATACAGGTGTGTGCTGGACATACAGGTGTACACTGGACATACAAATGTACGTTGGACATCCAGGTGTACGTTGGACATACAGGTGTGCGCTGGACATACAGGTGTGCGCTGGACATACAGGTGTGCGCTGGACATACAGGTGTGCGCTGGTCATACAGGTGTGCGCTGGACATACAGGTGTGTGCTGGACATACAGGTGTGTGCTGGACATACAGGTGTGTGCTGGACATACAGGTGTGCGCTGGACATACAGGTGTGTGCTGGACATACAGGTGTGTGCGGCCACCCCAGTCCTTCCTCTGGTAAATGTGCTCCAGGCAGACTCTCACATACAGCCCTCCCAGAGTTGCTTTTGCTAAGCTCACTGGCCCTCTCCACACTGTTAATATCAGGTTAGTTCTCAGTCTCCCCTTATTTACTCTGTTAAGGACATTTATTCTCTCAAAGTCATTTCTTCATTTGGCTGCACTATTATTTTTCTTTCTTCTTACCACTTGTACTTCTTTCTGAATCTTTTTTATAAATGTATTTTTTTTCATGTGGGAACACCACACAGTTCAGTCTTGGACCCCACCCCACCCTTTTTTTGGAGGAATTTCATCTAATCTTACAACTTCAGAGGACCTTCTAATGCTTATGATTTCCACTTTTATATATTAAAGATACATCTCTCTTCCCTAAACTCATATGTAGTTTGCTCTCCTTAGATATATAATAGCCTTCTCCATCATGGCTCACACTGAGGCCTGATATTTACTTCTAAATCATGGAGTGGCCATTTTCTTGTCTATTAAAAGTGATTCAGTCCTTTCAAGTTTTAAAATCCAAACGTCCTCAATTTACTACAATTCTAAGTACTGTGATGTCATCACTGTTTTTTAAGAGCTTCAGGCATGTTCTTGCCTCAAGACCTTAGACTTTTTCCCTTGTTGTTACTGTTCAAACATTCTTTCCTCAGTATCATTGCTCACTTTTGTTTTCCTATAACTGTGTGCTCACATACCACTTACTTGGTAAGGGGAGCTCTCAATAATGTACTTTTAATTATAATCCCTTTTACATTTCTGTCCAGATTTTTAAAATTTTAATTTTTTAATATTAATATGTTTTTCCACATACTAATAGTTTACATTATGACATTTCAGTAAAACATACAAAGGTCAGATTAGGATAATTAGCCAATCTGTCATCCCCGAAGCTTATTTTTTTCATTTAAAATTCTTTCTAATGGTTTTTTGATATACACAACTTATTGTTGTCAGTTATAGTTATCCTACTATGCCTTAGAAAATTAAAGTTGCTGCTCCTGGTGCTGCATGCCTTTAATCTCAGCACTGGGGAGGCAGGAGCGGGCAGTTCTCCTGAGTTCGAGGCCAGCCTAGTCTATCTACAAAGTAAGTTCCAGGATGGCTAGGACTGTTAGACAGAGAAACTCTGTCTCAAAAGCAAAGCAAAAATGATAATGATGATGATGGTGAAGAAGAAGTTGTTATTCTTGCTACCAGCTGCACTTTGTGTAACTAGCTTCTTTTCTTCTTCATTTTCTCTCCCCTACCTTCATTCTCAGCTTCAAGTAACCACTATTCTGTACTGTGCTTATATGAGATCAACTTTCAGGTTCCATATCTAAGTAAAAATACTTGAGCTTTTAGAACAGCTTGCAAAAGGAAAGTAACAGCCAGCAAGAACAAATTAATTAAGAGCACTGAAATCCATAATGGAGAATATGGTCTTTGCTTCTTTAAATGATCCAGATCATGGAATGTGTTCATTAGGTCAATGATATTGTCTGATTTGCCTCTTAAACAAAGAATTCTGTTGGACATATGGAGCAATGAGTAAAAAAGAATAGAAACAAGTAGTTGAAGTAGAAAGAACAATATTTCATTGAGCCAAAAATGATGAAAGGATGATGCATTTGTTTAACATAGAATGTAATACCCCGAGACAGGTAATTTTGTTCTACCATTATCATGTCAGAAATGTTTAATTAAGTCATTTAAAAAAGAAAAATATGAAACTATTGTTGTACCTTATTCAAAAAAAGTTTTATATTCTGGTAATTAGAGGAAATGATTGGAAATTCATTTTAATGGAAGTATTGTAATATAATACTTTCTTTTATTCACACAAAAGGATAACTTGGAACTTCCATTGAATAATTGACAGATTCTTAAAGAGTTTAATGACTACCCTGCTAAAATTATCTTAAAAGGCTGTCTTAATCAGCTTATCTTGGAAGTGTTTATTTTTGTGTTTAAAGATTAATCAAGAGGACCCTGAACAGATTTAAACAGAATCCATAGCTAGGCACTATTGAAGTCTGAAAAGGTTATAATAGTCTAGTTATCACTCATAAATTGAGTGTGTGGTGTTTTTATTTGTTTTGTTTGCTTGTTTGTTTGATACCATCTTTTATTGTTTTTTTGAAAATCAATATCAAACTTTATATAAAAAAGCAAAACATTCAGAATAGCTAAAAAAAGAAACCTATACAGTAATAATACTTCTCTTTTCTCTAAAATACATGAAACATAAAAAATAAAGTCTAAAGCTCCTCAAGCCACGTTAGGCTCAACTACAGATAAAGAAAGTACAGTAGGTCACAGCTAATGCCCACTATGCACTATGGCCACCACAAAATTTCATGTCATCTTTTATCTGTGTGTGCTTATTGTCAGATTGGGTAAAATCTGCTTGAGAGATATACATGGAACATGATAAATATACCAAATTAGCAGTTTTGGAATGTAGCAGAAGGGTAGATCTTGGCAAAATGTTAAAAGAAGTTTGCCAAAAATGTCACTTTAAAAAATCATACATTGGTTCAGTTAATTTTTGCATGTAAATAGCTATTGCTTATGTGTTATGAAATTTATTTTATTACATGGGTCCAAGGAGAAATCCAAAAGACTTGACCCAAACCCTGTTTTGAGTGGGCATATGAAGTCTTTGAGGAACTCTGAGTTTCATTTTCTCTTCAAGAGATAAGACCAAGTAAACTACAGATTAAGGAGTGGAGGGGAAATGGTAGAGAAAACAGTCTTGCTCCTCTCAGGCATAGCCAACATAAAAATACAAAAGCAACCTGAGTTTGTGAGTTTCTTAGAGCAATATTAGCCTATCAAAGTAAACCTAGTTCCATTTTTTAAAAGCCCAATATGCTTTCTGTTTTGCATTCTTTTAAAGGTTTGTTTATTAATTTATTTTATGTAGATGTGTTATTTGTCTGCATGTATAACTGCACACCAGAAGAGGTTTTTGGATCCAATGGGACTATAGTTGTATATGGTTGTGAGCTGCTGTGAGGGTCACTGGAAATTGAACCTAGGCCCTCTAGAGAAGCAGCAAGGGTTCCTAAACACTGAGCCATCCGTCTGGTTTTCATTGTTTGGGATTTTTAAACTCTGGATGCTAGTTGTATAGACAGCAAGGCAGTAATAATGTAATTTTAAGATATATTTTGCTTGAAGATATAATTATCTTTAGATATATTGATAAAAATAGCAGTTGGACTTTGTGCAAAACAGTTGAAAATTAACTGCTAAATCCTGGGGCTAGGTACTCATGACATATTTTATTCAAAATAATTTTCTAGTTATTTAATAAATATAATGTGTGCCTATTTGTGCATTTCTGGGTTAGGAATTAAAAAATTAAAAACATAGTTTTCCTTTTCTTTTTTTTAAATTTTTTTATGTGAATTGGTGTTTTGCCTGAATGTATAACTGTGCAAGGGTGTCAGATCTTGGAATTGCAGACAGTTGCTAGCTGCCATATGGATGATGGGAATCAAACTCAGGTCCTCTGGAAGAACAGTCAGTGCTCTTAACCACTGAGCCATCTCTCCAGCCCAGTTATCTTTTTCTATAACAAACTCAGTAGTAGAAATTAGACAAAAAATGAGGCTGAAGAGATGGCTGAGCAGCTAAAGTACTTGTGGAACAATTATGAAGCAACACTGTGAAGATGTGTTGCTCTCATTGGTTTAATATAGAGCTAAATGGTCAATAGCCAGGCAGAAAGATGTTAGGTGGGACTTCTGGACAGGGAGAGAGCTCTCTGGGATAAAGGCGAGTACAGTCACCAGGAAATGCAGGGAGAAGCAAGATGAACTTGCCTTGCTAAAGAAAGGTTCTGAGCTTCGTGGTAGACTGTAAGTAAGAAAGAAATATGGGTTAATTTAAGTTGTAAGAGCTAGTTAGTAACAAGCCTAAGCTATCAGCCAAACATTTATAATTAATAGTAAGTCCCTGTTTAGTTATTTGGGAGCTGGCTGGTGGGACAGAAAATTTCACCTACAAGTGCTTGCTGCTTGTTCAAAGGATCTAGGTTGAGTTCCCAGCACCATATTGGATGGTTTACAACATCAGTAACTTCAGTTTCAGAGACTCTAATGCCATCTGCTCTTTGTGGACACTTGTGTACACTTGGTACACCTACCTACATGTGTTTGGAACTGCACACATACACATAAAATAATATGTTTAAAAGTGATGTTTGATGGATAATAACAGTTAAACTGGAAATTAAAAAGAATTTGTTTATTAAAGAACCTTGATTTAACTACATATATAATTTGGAGTTTACTGTCAGTGGAGGATTATCAAAATGTTTAAAAAAAACAGAATAATTTTAATAAATGAGAGCTCTAAATGTTAATCTGTAATATATAGCGAAGGAAGAAGCAATAAGAAAAAGAAAGGCTAGTCAGGAGACTATCATTTCTCATATCTAAAGTTGTGGGTGGCTTCCCAGTGCTCTTTGAATTATACATGCCCTGTGGTATTAAGTGTGGTCATGATATATTTTAGTATTCTGCTCTGTTTCTCTTAAGAAGTTCTAGCCATTTGGTCTATTCCTCTTCCAAAATACATTTAAAAATGCATGCTAACTAACCTCTTTCCTGATATTATGCTATATTTTTCCTTTGCCTAAAATGATCCCCATCCTTTCATAAAAGATTTATTCACTCATTTGTGGTTTGTGGCCATTTTAAGATTTGGGGTCTAGATAGTAAGGTACAAATTGTTAATTTACATGAAATTAGTTGAAAGTTATAAATCAGTATAATAACTAGAGTGATGAAAGATTGTTATGGGAGGAAGCTAAGGCAATTATATTTTAATGGCCAACTAGGTCATTAGTGCAGAGGGAAGAGTCCTGGAATTGTCAGTGTCTATTCTAAACCTTAGGATGAATAGGAGTTTATCTGACAGGTATAGAATGGAAAGAAAAGAGCGATGGTGTTTCAGAGTGAGAGGATAAAACAAACAAACATACAAACAAACAAAAACAGGCACTGCACTGTAAAATAGGGGCTGTGTTAGGGCACGTAGCTTGGTATTCCTGTATGGTAAAGTAAAATTGGACACAGAGTGAGTGGCCAGTCACGGGAAACCTGTGTCTTCTCCTCTCCTCTCTCCCTGCTCCTCTCTTCTCCCCCTCCTCCCTCCCCCTTCCTTTTCTTTCCCCTTTGTTCTGTTTTCCCCTTTCTCCTTCCTTCCTTCCATCCATCCATCCATTAAATTCAGAGTTGTAATTGGAAGTTTATGGTTCACCAACAACTCCCCCAAACCCAGCAGCTACTTCCTCAATAATTGATTTATAAATGCTTGGCTGGTAGCTTAGACTTATTACTAACTAGCTCTTAATTTAAATTAACCCATAATTCTTAACTATGTTTTGCCATGCGACTTGGTATCTTTTCTCAGTATGGCATTTTCATCTTGCTCTGTGGCTGGCTGGGGACTCGTGACTCCACTCTTCTCTCTCCTGGCATTCTCAGTTTAGCCACCCCACCTATACTTCCTACCTGGCTACTGGACAATCAGCATTTTATTAAACCAATTCGTGTAACAAATCTCTACTGTGAACAAGAGCATTATCCCACAGCACAGAGTGATTCAGAAGCCCAGTCCAAGACCAAAGAAATGTTAAAAACCATTCTTATGTCATAGAAATTAGGAGATGTGCAAGTTCTTAAGAACAATTCTTAAAAGTATGAAGTAGTTAAATGAATTTAGGATAATCAGAATAGAGAAAATTGATGTCTTCATAGTGGAATTCTAAGATTTGTGAACTCTAAATTTGTTCATTTAAAATGAATGAGATTATCGATAAATTGGTGTCTTTAAGGTATTATGTCTAAGGAAGAATCTAGAGTGTTATAATAATATAATATTCTTGAGAAACTTCATGTTAGGGAGACTGGAGAGATGACTCAGTGGTTAAGAACCCTTGCTCCTTTTACAGAGTTCAGTTGCCAGTACTCAGATAAGTTAGTTTACAGCTTCCTTTAACTCCAGCTTGAGGGCATTTGTCAATGCCTTCTCCTGGCTTGTGTGGGCATGCACATAACACACAAATTTTTCTCTTTGCTTATACACACACACACACACACACACACACACACACACACACACACAGAGAGGGAGAGGGAGGGGGAGGGAGAGGGAGAGAGAGAGAGAGAGAGAGAGAGAGAGAGAGAGAGAGAGAGAGAGAATACATAAATAATTTTTAAAAAGAAATTTAAATCCCATGTTGTTTTCTTTTCTTTGAATCAAGAGCAAAACTACCTAACTTCTCAAAGTAAATGCATTGAATAAAATTTATGGTAATAGTTTAACTTTAAACATTAGAACTGCAGCATCTCTGTTAAGACTTAAAAAAAAATGGACAATAAATTTTGGGCCCAAATAGCAAGACTGATTTATTATCATCATCATAGTAGAAACCAAGCATATAGTAGAGAAGTATGTATCCCTTTCTAATGGACATGGTCTTTATAGATTTTCACAAGGGGGGAAATTACCTCCCTTTTAAACATATAAGGAATTGATGTTTCTGTAAAGCTTAAATGTTTATTCAGGCAATAGTCAGTTGAAAACCATTACAGATAATTGTTTATTTGCTCAGTGATTCTAATTTTTTCTTTTCTAAGTTTGCTCCCTGTGTTTCTACTTTTGGAGCAAGTAAAATTTACTTTTGCCTTTTAAAGTACTTAGCCTTTGAGGGCCGCTCTTTCATCATTTAAATAGAGACAATGTAGTTTACTTTTGAAAGGGAAAGATGACTTGGGTTACTGTTCATTAGTTTTTATTACTTAGTATTTCAGGAAGAGTTTTGTCCTTATTGTTTATATAACCTCTGTTTTTATAATTTTATCTTTCTTAATTCTACCCTTTAATTTCATATTATACAAAATTTAAGCATAGATGATGGAATGAAGGGATAATAATACTTAGTTTTGTAAAGACTGTGTAAACTTTAAGTACTAAGGAAGTGCTTGGATCTCTATTTTTTAAGTGCTTCATAATAGACAGAAAGCTAGCATGTCCTTGACTCAAGTTTCCAGTGATTGAATTATTGAGCATTGCAGAAGTAATATGCAAGCCTACCCGCTTCTGCTTTGCTAAATCATTTGATGTGATGCATGTTGATTGTAGTCCTTGGAATAAAATTGTTCCTCAGGTGTCAGAAGATAGTTATAATGCCTTTTCATAATGCAGGATTATCTGTTTTTCCCCTAATGATTAATGTTGTCTACTGTTAAAGATATTTTCCCCTACCCAAGATCACCACAATACCATTCTGCAAGCCATACTGTGCTACTTTTCTAAAAGATCTACACATGCTCTGGAACTAATTTTGTATGTGGTATAAGGAATAAATCAAGGCCCATACCCTACCTGTCATGAAGATTATCTGATTGATTCAGAACCAGTAATTGAAAAGACCCCAAGTTGCTCTACTAAGCTTCTTTTTGTTACAATATAGAGTGTAACAAGAGGTTTCTTGCCCCTTAACCCTACATGTAGTCCAGATCTGCCCACCACTTATCTGGCCCAGCAATCCCAAAGTCCCAAAGAAACACAAAGACACTTATATTAATTTCATCCTGCTTAGCTTGTGGCTTAGGCATACTACTAACTAGCTCTTTCATCCTAATTCAACCCATTTCCATTATTCTGCCCTGCCATGTGGCCCATGGCTCACCCATGTTTCTTTACATATTGATTCTTGAGCAGCTGGATCAAGCTCCATCTAACTCCACCCTCCTTCTCCTGCCTATGCTCAGATTTCCAGCCTACTGCTATAGTGTCTGCCATAGACCAAAACAGTCCCTTTATTTAAGGAATGATAATCACAGCATATACAAAGACATTCCCACTTCAATAGAGTCTATATATTTCCTTAGCATTAAATTTTAGTCATTATTAACTGAGATTTCTTAAAAACAAGTCAAAAAGCATAAGAAAGCTTATAACTGATAAATTATGGACCTTCTTTAACAAACTAATGCAGTTTGTCATGAAAGTTAGAAAATGTCATTTATAAAAAAAAAAATCTTTGCCTATTACTCTAAAATTCAGCATTACAATAGTCTATAGATTTGTTTTATACAGTTTTATTTATCCATGACTAAACATAATTCAGAAATACTTTATTAAAAATACCAGAGATGAACAGTTCTAATTTTTAAACTGTTGTATTCTGTATGGTATCTTCAAATAGTGTTATTCTATTGTGCTTGTTTTAAGTATCCTTTTTTACTTCAGAGTAAACAAAGCATAGAAGTAGACGCTGGTCATCTTCTGGTGCCAAAGAGAAGCTGTGAGGTGCTTCCATTTCATTTAATAAAAAAAAAATGGTAAAGTTTATTGAAACATGGGGTAGTAATGGAGAAAAAGATATTTCAGTAACTTGTTCTGTTTTATTAGCTATTACTAGTAATCTCTTACTGTACGTAATCTACAACATAAAATTTGTCATAGAGTTGTGTAGGGGAAACTGTATGTATAGATAGGGTTTTACAATAGCTTTGCTTTCAGGCATCATTTGATTCACTGAGCTTTGGACTGCATCTCCCACAGGTGTAAGGAAACTACTATGCCCCGTCCCCTGAAAATGCCATTTATTATTCTAAAATAATAACTCGCTGAAAAGAGCTTTAAACATTCATAGTTCTCATTGACTTACACAAATGATTTTGAAACTAATATTTTTTATTATTATAGAAACAGTGACCACTTTGAAATAAAATAGGCAGCTCTATCTTTTTACCTGCACAAATATCTACATGTTTGCATTAGAAATGCTTTTTATTAGCTATATTTAAGTATTTGATTCTAATACTGAATGAAGTTGGATGATTTTTTTGTTTGTTTAAATCTCTAACAAAACGAACCCTCTTTTCAGAGAATTTTGAAACTTAATTTTTATGGTCAGCTTTTATTTCGTCATTTGCCTTTTTGTTAGCTGCCATGTGGATGCTGGGAATTGAACTCACAGTCAGTGCTCTTAACCGCTGAGCCATCTCTCCAGCCCCTTATTTGCCTTTTTGAATATTGGATAAAATTAAAGTATGTAAACCAGTTTCTGATGCAGAAGTGGCTGTTATTTTTGTGAGTGTTTTATTTTGTTCGCTGAGCTTCCAGAGCAGGTTCACACCTAGATTGGATTTGTACAATCTCCAGATCAGCTCATTTACATACTCACCTTTCCTGATCCTTCAGTTTCTTTCTAAAGAGCAGCTTCCTGTAAAGGGTTGGTAATCTCACTATCTCTTAGATGGATTTAATTTCTACATTTCTCCTACTTTCAAATCTCATTCCATACTACTAGCTTCATTAATTAAAAGCATTATTCAGTCAGAAAGTACTTAGACAAGTTCATTATTTTGTTTTCTCTCTTTCTCTTGACTAAATAGATCCCTGTGGAAGGACAAGAGCAACAGACAGATTCCACCAAAGGGAGATGCCTGAGGAGAACTGTCAGTGTCCCTTCAGAGGGTCAGTTTCCTGAGTACCCACCAGAGGGCACCACGAAACTAGGTAAGCTAATGAAAGGAAAGGACTCTCCACATTTTATTGGATGATTTGTGCATTTGTCACTGCTACAGTAAAACAAAGCGTAGTATGTTTCTTGTTAAACCTGTATGTTCAAGTCGGTAGCCTGTTAATTTATATTTAAAGTTCATCAGAATTATAACCAAGCGGCAGCACTTATTGTATGCTAATAAAATCTATCTGTGTGCTACTCAGTAAGATCGCTGTTTGGTTTAGGCAAGTTGGATGGCATATTTCTGCACTATTGCTGAGCTCTGCGTTTTCAGAGTATTGATTGTATTGTTTCAGTTATTGTGCAAGAGAACTTGGCTTTGAGTGGCTTAGACACACCCTTCTCAAAGCTGCTGGTGATTTCATGGATGTCAGACAAGGGTAAACTTTGTATGTTCTACATAAACTACATTCAAACCAGTGTACAAGTAGATGACAGGGAGAAATGTTAACCCCTTTCATTTCAGATCAGAGATAGCTCAGTGATGATTCCACTGTCTCCCAGATCAGAAACACCCCAAACATATTTCAGTTGTTATATCCCAAAAGAATTGTTCAGTAACAAAGCAGCTAGCCCTTTAACTATTTTATATGCTGTATATCATTAAGTGTTATTGTTTTGCGATATTTAAATAATTAAACTGGCACAATAATTTAAGGGAATGCACAATTTAAAATAAAGAAAACATTTTAAAACAGGACCTACTTTGGAGTTTTCACATTGTACTATTATGCATTTAGTGATTCATAACTATTTTACTCATGAATACATGGTAAGTAAATAAAAACAAAATCATTTATTGTTTCTATGGTGGTGGTCAATGTCTATAATTCTGTGATTTGAGTTGTGTTTTCTGAAAGTTTTTGTTTTGTTGTCTAAATTTATTTTTCTTGTTGTCTTATAAAACTTACTGCCTTTAAAAAAAATTACACTAGCAAATATTTGCTCCAAGTATACCATTTGGAGAAACCATGTTCTAGTCATCTGGTTTAGTTTGAACCACTTTAATATATGTTGAAGTCAATGTAGGCTCATGTAATATTGAAAACTTACTGGAGTGTAAATATTTTATAGCTTGTTTTATTTTACATGCACTGATATTTTCTATATACAACTGGCCATGAACCGCTGTTTTTTATTTTTGTTTTTTCATTGTTTCTGTTGTATTGAAGTGTGTAGGTTTTGAGGAAATATAATCATAGTCTGAAGAAATACTAAAGAGTTCTAGAAGAGACAGTTAATGACTATATAGTAAATAGCTAAGTATCTATTGTGCTACAGGTACTGTCTCTAAAGACAAAATAAAATGGTAAGTAGCAAAAGTGTCTGGTCTCAAGCTGTTCTCTGGCTTTTTATTCTGGACAGGTTTGGCAGTTGTCCTGAATAATAAGATGTAGTGATCAGTTTCAGAGTTGTTCTCCTAAAATTAGCACTAAAACTTATCCTCATTAATATGAGAGGGCAAAGCTCATCTCTGGAGATCTTTTTTTTTTTCATGTCAATTGAATCTTGAATTACTTCGCTTTTTTTTATTTTTATTTCCTGGTGAATTTGTTTTAGGCAAAATTACCTTTTGTTGAATGTTTCATTAAATGCTTGTGTTTGTTATATTTGGTGCCAGTTTCAAGAATAAGAAAGCGTATAGAAAGCTTTTAGACTGTGTGTGTGTGTGTGTGTGTGTGTGTGTGTGTAGGTTTTGTTTGTTTTTCTTATTTAACAAGATAAAACAAATACATAATAGAAACAAAATATTTAAAGATTAATTATTTCTACTAGTGTTTCTGTATGCCTGCAAGTAGGAATTGAAGAATATTAATATGTTTTGTACAACATCACAAGACAATAACTAGGACAAAGGAACCTAATGTATGTAAAACTTCTACACAGAAAAGTATAAAAAAGATTTAGATAAATGAAAGTGTTGGAAGTAGAGTTGTAATCAGTGTTAGAGAGCTTGCCTAGCATGCATGAAAGACTGGATTAAATTCTGGAGTGAGGGGGTTGTGTATAAAAAACAGTATTTAGTTCTCAGGATCAGAATTACAGAATAAGACTTCTTTTCTAAATTATCACATAGTCTTAATTTCACCTAAAAATGACATAGACCAATAATAGCCAGGATATCTGGGAGTGGTGGTGCATACCTTTAATCCCAGCACTCTGGAGGATGGATGGATGGATCTCCCTGAATTTGAGGCCAGGCTGGTCTATATTGCAAATTTCAGGCCAGCCAGGGCCTCACATATCTCAAAACAGATAAAAAAATTAAAAAATAAAATAAAATAAAATAAAAAATACGGCAGAGTAGAAGAAAACAAGATTATCAAACCTCTTCATGTCAAGATCTGTTTAAATGGATCTAATTGAACAGAATTCAGAATCCTGAAATGATTGTATTTTTATGTAGGACATATAATGCTACAAAGAGGGCCTGGTAAATCAGTGAGGGTGTCAATCAGATAATCTTTATGAAGAGCAAGGGTGTGGGTCTTAACGTCTTTTCTAAATGGTGCACAGAACCAGTCCCAGATATGTTGTAGGTCTAAAACAGAGAAGTAACACAGTAGGCTTGCAGAATGTCTTTAACAGAAGACAAATAACATTAAGCATTAGGGATAACTAATTTAATTCATAAAAATTAGAAACTGTTGAAATGCCATTAAGAAAGTAAAAAGGCAAATTATGGAACAGGATGATGTGTTTGTAAGACCTACGACTGGAGAAGGTTTATCTAGTGGAAAAAAAAGGTTTATCTACAGGTTTCCTAGTGGAAAATGAGCGAGAGGCTTGGCAAATAAATGGACTAAATAATGGAGAAGAGAGGATGGTTAAGAACCATGATCAACTTTATTATGTGCTACTGAAGGAAAGCATTAAGATAAAGACTAAAAATCCTCAAACCATCTTGGGATTTAATGACATTAAGGATCTTAATGAATTTAGTCTAAATAGCAGTTCCAGTAGTATATTGTAGCACAAGCCATACTGAAATGGCTTGAAAAAAAGAATATTCAGAGAGGAAATTAAAACTTTATACATTACCTGTCAGAAGGTGGCAGGTTGATAGATACTCCGTAAATACTGAGTGATAGAATGAGTCAGGCAAACTAATGAAGAATAAAGATGAGGAAAATAAAGGACAGGGTATACCTGTTAATCAGTCACAGTGACAGTATTAATGTAGTGATGTTAATGACTACTATGCCATTTTGTTTTTCTTAAAGCAGTTTATGGACCAATCCCTGACTTCTGGTCCTTGGTTTGATTTAGATAGTACTGTTAAAGCCACCATGAAGTGCTCATAGTAGGATTTACATTATTTTTGAAAAGATGCTATTTCAAATTGTTTTCTTTGTTTGTTTTGTTACAATTTAATAGTAACCAAAAATACATTGATCTCCACAGTTGGAAGAGAAAGTCTATTAGGTGAATATAAATTTCAAAAATTGTTTTTTTTTTCAGTTTCTCTGGAAGGTAAATTTTCAGTGTTTTTCTAATAAAAGCATTTTACTGAGAGTTCCCCAGTCAACTACTAATGATATTAACAGTATAAATAAGATGGCAGAGAAAAGTTTGCACTTAAAAGTTCTGTTGCCTGTTTGAAATGCTATTGTTTGTTTGTTTTTAAATGATTATTTCAGTAGTACTACTAGATAGTCAAGTTCTAGAAGCCATTGTAGGCTCTAGGGGTTAGCCCTGAAAATATTTTTTTAAAAAAACACCCAAAACCTTATTTTGTGAGCTTGCTTTCTACTAAGGAGTCATAAAAAATAAGCTAAAGTAGTTTTATATTGTTCAATATTGACAAGAACAAAGCAGAAAACAAAGTGTGAGCAGGACTAGGGAAGCCAGAGTGTTTGGAATAATCATTTCAGCCTAGCTTACTAACAAAGACCTCATTGGTGTTTGTAACGATCTAACAGCTTGGATGTCAGTCACACTTACAGAAACAGGAGAGCAGCTGAATGAACATCAGATGAACTCATGAGACTAGAGAAGAATAGGGATGGTACCATGCTCTTGGACAGCCAGACCATGAGATTTGTAGGCCCTCATGGAGGCTTTGGGTCTTTTTTATAATGTGTTAATAGCAAAGACACAAGACTGGGAATTAAAGACACATTGGGATACTGTTACAGTCACCTACATGAGAAATGCTAGCAACTGGAGTAATGACTTGCCATTATTCTCATATGCTTACATGCTGCAGATTCCATCACTGATTTTGCTTTATCAGATTATTTTCTTTTAGATGTAATGTTTATGAAGCACTCAAGTCAAGATTTAGAGAATTTAGAAAAAACTACTTTCCCCCATAACAATTTTTAGGTTTCAGTTTATTAGTCAAAAGACTATCTGTATTTGGGGCCAGAGAGATGGCTCAGTTCTGAAGAACACTGATTGTTCTTACAGAGGACCCATGTTTGATTCCCAGCACCTACAATGCAGATCACAACTGTCTGTAACTTTAGTCCCTGGGGATCTGATGCCCTCTTCCAACCTTCATGGACACCAGGCATTTACATGGTTGGTATATGCAGGCAAAACATACATACTCTTAAAAGAAAAAATATCATTTTTTTAATTTAAAAGATTATGTTCAAACTGTTTAGAGTTTTCAGAAAGGAAATTGCTTCCTCAGATGACAGTATTTCTTGCCTACAAACAGTAATGTGTGGTGATTAGTTACATGAACCCAAGAGCTGGAATTTAGTAAATACTCATTTTTAGTGGAACTGTAACCTGTGAACACAATATTTTAAAAGAAAGGTAGAAGCTCAGCAATGGAAATTTTTTAAGCTGTCATTTCCTTGGTACAGCATCTAGTAAGTACTTCCTGATATTTATCATGCATAGATCACGTTATGCACAAGTAATATGAAATGTGTGCTATGTGCACGTATTCCCTAAAACTTGTCAGTTGTGGTAGAACACTGACATTCTCCAAGCCAGCATCATAGCAGCTACTTTTACCAGATGTCCTATCAGGCATGCCATTTGACAAGAAGAGGCCTTACTAATCTGCTCTCTTAACTCCACCCTGGCACAGTTGGATTGTTCATTCTGTGAAGGTGACTAAGGGCACCTTTCATTAAATTGCCATACAATTTGCAGTTATTTCATAGTTTTCCCAGCAGATGGCAGTAAAATGCCTCAAATAAAGGACTGTTATATTCAAGTCCTTTGTATAGACAGACTGGCATCTGGGTTATTGTTCTCAGTTTGCACATCCAAAATACAGTGATTGGTGCCTAAGAACAAGATGTAGAGTCCTCTAAAATGTGACCCAAGCTAAGGCTTCTCTTAATCCACTCCAAATCATTGTTGATGCATTAAGATTTTAGCATATGCCATTCACACTCCAAAGGCATTAGCTCAACTATGTTCATAGCAGCATTATTTGTAATAGCAAGAACCTGGAAACAACCTAGATGTCCTTCAACTGAAGAATGGATTAACAAACTGGTACATCTACACAATGGAATACTACTCAGCAGTAAGAATAAATGATATCCTAAAATTCGCAGGCAAATGGATGGATTTAGAGAATATCCTCCTGAGCGAGGTATCACAATCTCAGAAAGATAAGCAGGGGATGTACTCACTCATTAGTGGTCTCTAAACAAACAAACAAGAAAAAAGCCAAGCATGCCCAAGCGGCAAACCACAACCACTGAACATCTTGGGATCAGAAACACCCTGGACTGACCCTTCGGACCCCACTCCAACTATAGGAACACCTGACTCACTCTTGAGGGAGAGGGGACAAAACTGGATTTGCCAGGAGTGGAGACTGATTTGGGTCAGTGGGACCATAGGACTGTCTGCTCCCTGCCCAGGGAGGGGATGGGGAGTTGCGGAGAAGAAAAAATGACCTGATGTGGTGGGAGGGGGAAGGGACCTTGAATAAGGATATATAGGGATGGAAAAAAAATTCAGAGGGAAAGCTGAACACAAAGTAATTTTATGTGTAGCAATCTTATTTGTATTATCACCCTTGATAAGTCATGCTTATGATTTTTATCTTCTTTATAGTTATTGTTAACTTCTCAGCATTTTAAATTCATTTACTGTTTTTCTTGATAAATACAAAATAAATAAAGAAAAAAAACTAAATATTTTAAAAAAGAAAAAAGGATTTTAGCATATGTTAATTGGTAATATT
Source organism: Sigmodon hispidus (assembly GCA_004025045.1). Lineage (NCBI taxonomy): Eukaryota > Metazoa > Chordata > Mammalia > Rodentia > Cricetidae > Sigmodon > Sigmodon hispidus. Next base: position 23,306 of record PVIH01001424.1, read on the forward strand.
AGTACATATTAGCACATGTTAACATTAATAAAACACTGTTGTGATTGGAAAGTCAGATAGGAAGGGAAAACGAGTGGATAAACAATTAGAAATAACTTTTAGATTCATCCTGGATCCCTAGGGGTAGAAATGGCACATTAAACTTAAGCTTCTAATTGCACTTCTTCCACAAACCTCAGTAAAGCTATAGTAAAGGCAACAGTGTTCACACACACACACACACACACACACACACACACACAGAGAGAGAGAGAGAGAGAGACTCTGTCTTTCTCTCACTCAAAGCTAATAGCAGTTAGACTGTGGTAGGAGCCAATAATTCCTGGGTCATGTTCTCTTTCTCATTTTACTGTGCTCCCTACTTAATATTTTCAGGGAGGAAAAACAAATCCAAAATCCCCCAAGTATCTATATTTGAGATACGAGGAGAAATGAAGAGCAAGCTACTTGAGCAAATACAGGGTAAATAAACAAAGGTTTGCACACGGGAGGCTGAGCATTCTCCCTTCTACTCTCCTTGCTGTGGTTATCCCTGAGTAAATGTTTAGAAGAACACTCTCCTGGTGCTTACTGCATAAGAGGAGAGTCTCACTAGTACAGACTGCCCCAGGACCAGCAGACATAGCAAAAGACAGATACCAAAGCTGACAGACAGAAAAACACAAGTCAACGCAAAGTAGGCACGATGACTAGAAAGTCAACTGGAAATTTAAAAATAATTTTCCTTTATTCTCAGAAAGATAACCTATTGTATGCATGTAATAAGAACTGGATGCTTACATAAAATACTGAGTTCTTGTATTTTTTAATTAATGCATAAAATGTAAACACAGAGAATGTAAATGTGGATTGGATTTTTTGTTTGTTTGGTTTTCAGTATAGGATTTCTCTGTATAGCATTCCTAGCTGTCCTGGAACTTACTTTGTGGACCAGGCTGTCCTCAACTTACTGAGATCCGTGCCTCTGCCTACCAAGTGCAGGAATTAAAGGTGTGCGTCACCACCATGGGGATAGGATTTTAATACACGTTTATTACATAGTATTTCAAGCCAGCTAAACATACTTGTGTTTTCAAACTTCCATTTTTTTAATGATGAAAATCTTTTGTAGCTTTCTGAAAGCCATAGTGAACTGCTGTTGTTGTCTGTGGTCACTACACTGTGTAAAAGCACATCTGAACATCTTGTTGATTTCTAACTGTGACTTAGTACCCACTGGCCAACTACCCTCCTACGTGCCCCACCTCATCTCCACCCACATAAACACAGATATCCTCCCAAATTCATTAAGAACAGCTCTCTCAATTCTACACAGAAGTGAGATCATGTGTATTAGAAAATTAGGCAGAAATAAAGCCTGAATAAAGTTTGGCCATAAATATATGAAACCCTGTCAATTGAGTCAACATGGATGTACCTATATGGCATTTGGTAAATACTTTAGATACAAAAAGGATAAACACATTCTGCACAGTCTCACTCATAATTAGAATTTAAAAAGCTAGTTGTATAAAAATCATGAATAGAATAATGGTTAACTTTAAGTGGGGGTCAGGTTGAAGGTTGGAAGGGATCTGAGGATGATTGGTTAGAGGAGAAGAATAAGTTACTAGGTTTTGAAATGCAAAGTTACATAGAACACATTGTCTGTGTAGTCAAAAGAATATTTTGAATATTTTCATCTTAAGGAAAGGGTAAAATATTAGGATGATGAGTATTCTGCATATCCTGAGGTGATCATTACTTGGTGTATACTTGAACTAAACATAATTGGTACCTCGTAAGTATATACATATGAGACAACCAAGAGTAAAATATTTAAACTAGGGATTGTAGCACAGTTGGTAGATTGCTTGCCTCGCATACACAGCATCACATAAAACTGGGTTTGGAACACATGCCTGTCATCCCAGCACTCAGAAGGGTCAGCAAATTAAGGTCAACCTTGACTATATAAGGAGTTCTAGGTCAGCCTTGACTATGTGATGGTTTGTCCTCAACCTTGACTACATAAGGAGTTCTAGGTCAGCCTTGACTATGTGATGGTTTGTCCTCAACCTTGACTACATAAGGAGTTCTAGGTCAGCCTTGACTATGTGATGGTTTGTCCTCAACCTTGACTACATAAGGAGTTCTAGGTCAGCCTTGACTATGTGATGGTTTGTCTTTAAAAAGAAAAACAAATAGAAGAAATAAAGATTTTTCTGTGCATGCTGTTAATTTCTATAATTCTAGCACTGAAGAAACTCAGATGACCACTATGTATTCATGGCCAACTAGGTACACAATAATATCCTGTCATTAAAAAATATTTTTCTTAAAGAGTGGTAGTTTAAGTAAAAGATAATGCCAAAGATAAGGTGTGAACCCAGGAACCTTACCTTAGAGATTTATTCCCTTAACCACTTACTGCATTACATATAGGACTTATTATGTGGCTAAAGTCTCCGTAATATACATAGTTGTAATATTATTTGTTCTTGCCTTAATTACTATGTAACCATACAGCAAGGTGAGGTGGAGATAGGGTCTAGGCTCCCATTCAGTCTGAGATTTTTGTAGAGGTACAAAGTTTCTGGTGGCTGGGTGTTCTGCTTCTCTGATCTCCAGGCAGGATTTGTTTGTCATAACACAAACAAAATATCATATAACAACTCATCTAATAATCCTGTGCCCTTTTTTATACCACAGTTATTACTTTCTCTTGAGATAATGTCTAATTTATATATTCTATGCATCTTTCAATAACAATTTTATGATAGGAATAGAATTTAGAGGGAGGTTTTATCTTCTTGAATATTATTTTTCATATTTGCAAATATTTATAATACTAGACATTTTGTTTCCCACTTCAACAGTGTTTTACCAGAAGGAGAGGGATGGGGGAAGGAAGGCATGAGAGAAGGGGAAGGAAAAATAACCTGGCTAGATGTTGTGCTGCATACATATAATCCTAGTACTTAAGGGTTAGAAACAGGAAGGCTAGAAGTTCAAATCCAGCCTCGGCTATATAGCAAGTTCAAGACTAGCATGTGCTACATGACATCCTATCTTGAAAGAAAAAGGAAGAAAAGAGTAAATATTTTAAATATTTTAATAAAAATTAAAATAATTTAAAAATATACTTTAATATAAATTAAAACATGAAATGTTTTTATATGAAGCTGTTTTCCCTTATGTTGCCTGTTTTTTAAATCCATATGATATTTTAAAAGTAGTAGATTAAATATATTATTTTAAAATAAATTTAAAAAGAAAAAGTACAAGACATGATAAATTGACTTATTTGAAGGGACATTTGTTGATAGTAATTACTGCTGAAGATGAGTTGCAGAAAAACGCATATATCATATAATATAGGAACTTTAAAAACTAGTCCTTTTATAAAGATACAGTATGTAATATTTGAAGTGAAAATATAACATAGGTAGTATCAAACAAATAGAATTTCCCTTATATAATTGATAATTGAAGAAAAAGGGTTTTAAAAACTTTTGTTCTACTCATAGCTCAGAAGTAAGTGTTAAAAGTACCTATCACAAATCAATTTTCCTCTATATAAGAATTTGTTTCTCTTTGGGGTTAGATTTTTTTTTTTTTTTTTAATGAATAGATGAGTTTAGTTCAGCAATAAGTCTGAGTAGTAACACTCAAGGGCACTACAGTGATTATATCAGGAACTGACAGTTTCCAACTGTCAAATATATAAAGGTTCCTTTTGCACTTTCACCAAACTGATCAACGAACAGATTAAATATGTTTATTTACTTTGATGTATCTGCTAAGTTTCCCGAGCTCCTTCTTCAGAGTTTCTGGTAGATGGAGGAGAGTAAGGGAACCCAAGAAAGACCTTCAGAGTCAGAATATCTATTAGTCATGATACCAGCAAGGAGTTCCATCTATACAGTAGCCAAATCTCTAATAAGCAGGGCTCCCATTCTCTGTTTAGCACAGACATCACAGATCAGCAAAGTGAGAAACAGTTAACCAGAAGATGAGCTGTGTAACCTGCTACAACATTACAAATAGTTGCTCTGCTTCTGTTCATACTCTTCTGTCTTAGTAGACAGAAACTTATTTCAACATGTGCAGTGCAGTCAAACTTTGTCTTGGTGTGTAGTATCTGTCCATCCATAGAGTAGCAGCACCCTTATAGAACACAATTTGAGCTTTCTTCTCTATACATTTTGAGAACCACATGCTTCAAAAGTCAAATTTGCAGAACGCTTGCATGGAGTAGCCAATCAAAAGTTGACTAACCCACAAAACACTATCCTATTTCTGTGTAATTGCTAATGTTTTTAGGTGTTTAGGGCATCCACCTGTATATAGCATTTTACTAAATCTAGGACAAGAACAGCAGTATGTATTAGTCTACAACTTACAACTCCACCAAAGCTCACCCAGTGCATAATACTTCATGGAGCCAAATTCACAACTATACTCTTCAACTGCAGGGTACAGCTGAGGAGTCCATGAGGCCATTGTGCATGAGCCACAGGAGCACAAAGTGTAACATAGATAAGAACACCTTCTAACAAAGATGGCAAGTACACATCTGCTCCCTCAGTAAGCTGGGAATGGGAGTGGATTTTCTACTAAAAAATAACCAGGAAGGGAAGGTACTTTGTACACTGCCAGAGGAGAAGAGTAAACACCACCCCAGCTACAAACCCTGCCTATAAGATATACTGGTGCAGTAGTAGCTCAAAAGTTGTGTGAGTAGCCAAACACTGTCTAATTGGAATTAAGGCCCACTCCAAGAGATGGAAGCCATCCATATCTGATACTGCCTGGCAGGTCAAGAACCTGATATTAGATAGACCATGTACATAGGGGAAAACCACATAATACTGTTCTGCTAAAGGAACATAGCAATAAAATGACTCCTAACAACATTCTGCTATACTCATAGGTCAGTGTCTTGCTCAGCCATTATAATCAAAGATGCTTCCTCCTGCAGTAGATGGGATCAAAAAGAGACCCACAACTGGACAGTATTCAGAGAGTAAGACACCTTGGAACATTTAGCCCTAAATGAGATTTCTCCCTCCATCAAATTCCTGTCCTCTGGGTTCATGGAACTCTGCAGAAGAGGAGACTGAAAGGTTGTAAAAGCAATTGGAAATGGAAAACACCAAGGAAACAAGGCCTTCTAGATACAGCAGGACTGATACACATGTGAGCTCATAGAGACTGTGACAGCATGTGTAGGGCCTGCACAGGTCTAAGCCAGATGGGGCCCAGTGCTGAGACGGGAAGTAGATGCAAGCTCTCATCTCCAACCTAGAAGACTCCAGCTGATAACCACTCCCAAAGCAGGCAAATGTTTTCTCCAGCAGAGTGTCACTGAGTATACAAACCAAACTTAAGGGCCCATGCCGAGAAGTAAATGGCCAATGCAAAACAAACTCAGTGGTATTTTTGGAGGGTTTTTGGTTTGTGTGTTTAACAGTGCTTTGTGTCTGGGGTGTATGTGTGTGTGTTGTATGTCTATATTTAAATTTTTTTGCTTGTATATTATTTTCTGTATGTGTTGTGATTTTTCCTTTTGCTGTTTTTTTCTGTTGGTTTAATTTGACCTATTTTGGTGTTTATTCATTTACCTATTTTTGTTGTTATTTTTGATGCCTGTTTTACTCTAAAAAGAGAAAGAAAAGAGGGATGGGGATTTGGGTAGGTAGGAAAGTCAGCAGGATCTGAGAGGGGGTTGGAGGAGAGGAGACCATAATCAAGACTATAGTGTCTGAAAAACATTTTTTTTTTTCAATTAAAAGAGGGGAAAAAAGGGCTATGTTTTTTTTTTTTTTTAAAAAAATCTTTCACTAAAGGATAGTATTTTTTTTCATCAGAAAAAAAAACAAAATATCTATAAAATAAAGACATACATAACCAATGTGATGTATGTGTTTCTTATAAAACAGAGGCTTTCAACTTTTCTAATGCTGCAGCCCTTTAATACAGCTCCTCATATGTTGTGACCCCCAACCATAACATCATTTCATCATTACTTCATGACTATAATTTTGTTACTATAATGAATCATAAATATCTGATATGTTACCCCAAATGGGTCATGACCTCTATGTTGAGAACCACTCTTATAAAAAATGTGGTCTGTTTAAATCTACTATTTTGCTCAATGTAAGTATGTTTTAAAATAAAGAGCAAGTTGGGTAGATGATGGTGACTCACACCTTAATTTCAGCACTCGGGAGGCAGAGGCAGGTAGATCTCTGTGGATTTGAGGCCAGCCTCGTCTATAGAGTGAGATCAAGGGCAGCCAGGGCTGCACAGAGAAATCCTGTCTTGAAGATGATGATGATGATGATGATGATGGGACCAAAGCCTTCCTCACTCATTGCATTACATTTTGCCTTTAAAACAAAACAAAATCCAAAGCAGTCCCTCTTCTAGACCATACTAAGACAAATGTCTTGAGTCTGCTCACATACCATCCAAAACAATCTTTCAGATTCTGGGTAATGTGGATCTTTTTAATTAATGGAGTGTTGTGATATGTTTCTGGCCTAGACTATCTAGTCTTAGCTCTGAGGTTCTGACCTGCTGACCCTTAGTCCCACTGAATTATACGCGATCCCACAAAAACACACAGATGCTTTCATTAATTTTATGTTGATCAGCCTAGGGTCCAGGCATATAACTTGCTAGCTCTTTTAGTCTTAAACTAGCCCATCTTTCTTATCCTGTTCAGCCATGCAGCTCAGTACCTTTTCTCTGCGTCTCTTGGCAGCTTCAGTGACCCTGGCATCTGTGCCTGTTCTTCGGATACCTAGAGATTTCCCAGTATGGTAGCTCCACCCATTTGCTGTCTGCCTTCAACCAATCAGCATTTTTATTAAACTAGTAGGCCGGACAATTATTTACAATATAATAACATAATCCCACTACAATGGAATATATTAAAAATCATATATGTAGAATACCTTCTCAAAAGTATCTCAGTAAACAGGTCTAATATATATGTTACATAATGTAATCTTACATACTAAAGAAAAGAATTTCTGCTTGCAAATCAAATTTGGTACAATATGCAAACTCTTATATAATATTAATATACAAAATATGGAGAATACAGAAAGCTATTAAAAGACAAAACAAAACCTTAAATGCCAGTCAAATAGAGAAATGTGGAGAGGTAGTTTGGTAGTGTACCACAGTGGCTCAGGAATAGTACTCATCCAACCTGAGTATTTTTTCTAGCGTGACCACATTGAGATTGGACATGTGACTTGACTGTGTTTTCATTTCCTCATCTATGACTTGTTTCTTAGGTTGTTTATTTTAGATTTAGTTCCATAGGAAATTAACTTTAGAATTTTCTTTTAGGTAGTTTCCCTTTTAAAAAATGTTTTAATGGGACTAGAGAGATGGCTAGGCTCACAACTAAAAACATCTTATGACTTACGTTTCATTTCTATTGAAGTTTAGTTTGCTTCAGTTATTTGTAAGATAATAGTAGAAACTGGATGAACTACTTGATAAAGTATTTAGAACTACATAATGTATAAATATGTCTTTATATGTCATGTATTCAAATGGTATGCTAAAGATATAATGTAGCAAAAGATTTTATCTTTTATCTAAACAGATTCTGTAGAAATAGAGACCATATATCCATGATCATCATTTATATCAAAAGTAACCTTTTTGTGTTTTATGAGAAGACTAGAATAATGTTTGAGTTGTGACAGCAGAATAGCTAAATAGAAGGTCAATAAATCTAATAGACAATTTTGTATTTATTTTTAAAGCCATTGAGGAAAATGAGTTTTCTAGACTCATACTTTTAAGAAATGACTTAAGATCCTGTTTAATTTATTTTGTTTTTTTGTTTTGTGTGTGTGCATGTTTGCATATGCATGTGTGCACATGTATACAGAGTCCAGAGGACAACTCTAAAGGTCATTTCTTAGGATCTATCCATCTTGTTTTTATAGAGACTCTCCCTGGCTTGAAACATACCAAATACCCTCAAGAATCTGGGATCTGCCTGTTTCCACTTCCCCTGCACTAGGTTCTGGGGATCAAATGCAGGTTGCTTATGCTTGCAAAGCAGGAACTTACTGACTGAGCCATCTCTCCAGCCTCCAACCCCCTTTTTATAATAAAGGAAGAGAGTCACTATCCTAAATATGGTCTTGGCTGTGTGAGTATATTCAGAAACAGTATATATTATTATCTATTATTATCCCTAAAATTCTTTTAGATGCCTTTTGTCCTTTATTAATTTTTCCATTAAGCTTTTATTCTTACAGGACATTTTTGCTGAAATGATACAAAACAAAATGACTTTCTTGTATCTGTCCCACTTACTATTTTCCCTAATTTTTTTTTTTTTTGCAATACTGTTTTATTCACATGAAAGCCAGAGTTAAGGAGTAGACAGGCAGACCCTGCTCCCTGTACTACATCCTATGAGTTAAAGAGCAGACAGACAGACAGACAGACAGGCCCTGCTCTCTGTACTGCTTCCTTCAGCCAGTTACCCACCAAGGTAAGAAAATGCACCATATGCAGTCATCTTAGCTTCAGAGCACGGTAACTCTCAAACTCCACCCCAGTCTTCTCTTTTTCTCTCCATAATAGCCCTGGCTGTCCTAGAGCTCACAGAGATCCACCTGCCTCTCTCTGTCTCCCAAGTATTGAGATTAAAAGTGTGCATCACCACTTCCTGGCTTCAAATTCTTAACCAGAAGTTTAAAAGAAACCTCTGTTATCACTTGTCTGTCAAGTACCCTTTCTAAAACATGGGAATACATTGCTATATCCATATGACTCAATGGAAATTTTGGCCTTCTAAGGCCTTTTCTTCAGAGTAGACTAAGCGTGCTTGCGTGTGTGCAAGTGCGCATGTGGGGGAGGGGGGAGGGAGGAAGATTAGGGTTCCGCTATATACAGATAGAATTAATAACTAAAACTTAGTGGCATTTTTGAATAAGTGGGCGACTTTGGTGTTTGTCATAAGAATTACAAACAATGATTTCTTTTTCTAATGTGAACTCAGTATTGAAGAATTCAGTAGGAAGACCACATTATCAGAATGCCTTTCTCTGTAGGGCAACATTAAAAGAAGCTGTATTTATGGCCTATCTGCTGTTCAAAAGAGGGAACATGAATAAGTTCAAGAGCCAGTGTCTGCAGTTTGGTGTACACCTCTGCCTGGTTGCTGCTGAGATGCATTTCTACCTGGAAGAGTAGAATAAGGATAAGTGTTAAAGAATTACTTGCCTGTTGATTTGTTTGAAAATGAATAAACTTGATGAGTAAGTTTTTAATCATGTGCAGCCAGCTAAATTATGTTCTTTTTGGCTTAAAAAATATATATATATATATCAGGTGGTAGTGGTGCACACCTTTAGTCCCAGCACTTGGGAGGCAGAGGTAGATGGATCTCAGTGAGTTTAAGGACATCCTGGTCTACAAAGAGTACCAGGACAGCTAGGATTGTTACACAGAGAAACCATGTCTTAAAAAACCAAACCAAACAAGTCAATACATTTGTGGTTCAGAGTTCTAATGGCTAACATACTGAATTCTATACCTTGAACAAAGAGTTCATGATTGTACTTTTGTTAGTCATAAAGAGAAATATATTATCCTTAGTCTTAACAATTCACAAAAATGGATTATTTTGTTGATTTATAACTAGAAAAAATCCTCTTGGCTTCTTATTTTCAGAGACAAAGTCTATTAATACTAACCCTGGAATCCTGCCTCTAGGAGTTTGTTAGATTAAACCATGTGAGTCTATTAAATGGGTAAATAGAATTTATTAAGATATAAATTGGGAATATGCACTTGTAAATACAGAACGAGTAAAGAGCTAGAGTAGTCCTTTGTCCTGTCCGGGAGTGGGTGCCTTGCCCATCAGGTCTTCTACCACACAGAGAAGGGGCTCGCTCATCTTATGTCTGGTCACATATGCAGGTTAAGACGCTCTGCCTCCTTTGGGCCAGACAGCCCAAGTTCAAGGCTGGGGTGAGTCCCATCACACTTCCCCCTTTTGTCTAAGTAAGAAGAATCTAAACCTAAATATAAAACTATATATAATAGGAACAATTAGCAAGTAATGTCCAGGAGAGGGAAAAGGCAATAACATAAACAAAGTGAAATACCACTAACAAAATAACATCAATCATGAAACATACACTAAATGTCCAGAATATTGGTAAATGACAAAATACAGAGATTACTCCAAAAGCTATCCTGAAGAATTTGAATCTAGTACCTAATATCCTCTTAGTTATACATTAGATGGTTGTATCTGTAACTACCTAGTCTTCAACCCCATCAAAGACCCAAGAAGGGAAATATATTACCCGAGGAAGCAGGAAGTACAGTGGCCCAGAGGTTAAGAACACTGACTGCTCCTCCAGAGGACCCCGGTTCAATCTCCAGCAACCACATGACAGCTCACATCCATCCATAGTTGTTGGGAATTGAACTCAAGACCTCTGAGAAAGCACTCATCACTTGACTTTTTTACTTAGATTTTTCCATACAGTATAATACAAGCATTTACTAAGTGTCATGCTAGGGCCAGGCTGTGTAAAATGGATTAGTTAAGAATATTCTACCCAATTACCTATCCAGGGTAATATGTGATACCTAATAATCATAACTTAAATAAAACGGTGTAAATGGCTCTCCTATCCAAAGTGAACATGGTTAATGCCTAATGGTATATTTTGAATTGTGATCAAGTTTATGGCCCTACTACCTTGAATGCACCAATCTCATCTGAATTGAGATCTCAACTCCACCACTCTGAGGCTGTTCCTCAGAGGGATTTTATTCATGGCCATGGCTGTTAGCCACTTTGTAGTGTATTAATGGCTGCATGGTAAGACATTTAATCATTCTTCCAAACAGCTTTGAAAACTTCTTAGTGCCCTAACAGAAGTCTTCATTTCAGAAGCTGTGTTTTCCTAACCAAGGCAGTAAGCATAACAGCTGACTGTAGGCTTCTTACCAGTGAAAGAAGGTGAAAATACCCCTGGGAACAACTTCTGCTGGACAGGATTTTGCCCATTATGAGTAGGTCCTAGCTGGGTGACTATCTTTGTCTGATATTTAATCCTGCTGCCTCCAGTTGCTGCTACTTAACTTACAACATAAGAAATGGATGTGCTGTCATCTCCGTTTTAAAATTATTCTAAAGTATACTACGTCTAGATATTTTTTAAAAAAAATATTTTATTTATTTATTATATATGCAGTGTTCTGCCTGCAGGCTAGACGAGGGAACCAGATCTCATCATAGATGGTTGTGAGCCACCATGTAGATGCTGGGACTTGAACTCAGGACCCCTGGAAGAGCAGCCAGTGCTCTTAACCTCTGAGCCATCTCTCCAGCCCACGTCTAGATATTTTTAAAAGTTAAGATAAATGAAATATATTTATCCTTCTGCCTGTCCCTCTCTCAGTTATTAAGCTCCTGCTGATGTCATGCATATTTTTATAAAGTGTGGAGGTGGGTGGAAAGCAATAAGAAAATCCGTACTATCCCAGAATGCACCTCACATTGTGGTGGTCAGAAGAGACATTAGACATCAGAGCTATGTGACACAGATAAGGTAAAGAATGAAGACTGTGATGAGAAATAGAGCCAGGTCAGGAAAAGAGACAACACAGGAGGAGGATGAACTGTAACCATGTAAGACAAGCTATGCTATACCAGAAATAACTGTGAATCTGGGCTTCTGAAGGATGGATAGGAAGCGGACAGGGCTATAGCATGGCATTAAAGGTAGTGCTGAGCTATGAACTTCTTGAAGCATGATGTGTCATCTCCTTTGAAGAGTATTGAACACTGGAATAGCATATTTACACTTATATTTAAGAAAAAAAATGTCCTCAACAGGGGATATTAGAACTGCAGAAAGTAATTTTTTTCAGAACACAATAAAGTCCTATAGTTCTTCTTTATATATCTGACAATACGATTATTGACCTTAACTCACTACCATTTAAAGCTTTTGTAAGAGTAATAAGTAATAGCAGAGTCTAATGTTTTAAAAACATATTTCAGAAGTAACTGTCACAGTTGGGATTATATGCATGAGCTTTTTTGGCATTTGGAAAAAGATTATTGTACTGTGTTATAAATCTCACTAGTGTTGTTTAGTATTAGTAACAACATCTGAGAATTGGTCGCAGCATTTTGATCAATGGACAGCCATCCTGCCTGGGAAGACTTTGGCATTCACACCCACAGCAGGCAGTACTTTCGGAAATCCACTTCTGTAACTCATCACCTCTGATTTCTATGTTGTTTGTTGACTTACACTCACTGTTCTCAATTGTGGAAATCACTATCTATTTATTTGCTATGAATAATTAATTTTATTATGCTTTGTGTGCTCCAAGATCAGTGGTAAACAGCAGTTTATAATGATGTGACTTTGCATTGTATAAAGATTGTTATTTCATTTTGCCTTGTACAGGGCAGAGTAGAAATCTGCAGAGTTTTAAGTCTTCATATGCATACCCTCAGTTTGCATATTTCTGCATAATACTTGGTTATACTTTTCTTCCCCTTTCGTATTTGAATAGTAGTAATATGGAGTGGAAACGGGAAACTGAAAGTAAAGGGCAGACAAAATGTAGTATAAGACTAGATAAAGGAAACTAAATTATGATGGAATTAATAAAACTTTATCAAGAGAGGGTAGTAGAGGAATATATATGTGCAAAGTGTAGTGTACTTTGTACAGTAGACAATGTGGTTTTATAGATATGTTTATATATAATTAAATATCATGAAGAAACCTATTCATCCACTTTAATTTTTTTCTCTAAATAAATGTTATTTGAATCACTAAGACTTAGGGAGAAAGGTAAAGGGGTACCAAAGGACAGGTACACATTCTCCCACACAGGTATGTACATAGATAGATGTCTGTGTATCTATGAGTAGCTAATAGAAAGCTTCTATATTATATTTAACATATACATCTAGATAGGAGACAGTGCAGTATGAATCCATCACTGTCAAACACCAGCTCACAGAGTGATCCTTTCTTCCTGTCATTCCTCCTTCATTCCCGGAAGTGGCACAGAGGAGTCTACTGTGATTACTTGACATACTGGTCTCAGCAACTGAGCAGTAATACAATGTTTTAAGTCCTCACACCAATAATGAAGATCACATTGTTAACATGCCTATTTTTTTTTTGTAGTGTAGAAAAATACCTTGCAAGTGTCTTATTTTAGAACACCCTCAAATAATGACTGAGTACATGAATTTTTCTGTAATTTCATCAGGCCTAGTAGAAAACTAGTTTAGTAGAATCTCTCAGTTTATAAAATTGTCTTCAGTTACTATTTTTTGTTTTAAAATAAAATTCCAGTTTGAGATCTAAACAAAGGGCCTTACAGAAATAAAAACTTTTCTAAATATATTTTCGTCAAGATAAGTTAATTTGGTTTGATTAATAAAGTAATTTAAAAGATACTGAAATAAAGTGATTTAAAAGGTCTGTGTAAGATTTAGACCATTTTTGTACTTTAAAAAATTAGTCTTGAGTTAACACAGCATTTCAAAATAAGATCTGAAATTAGCTTTAATTTTTTTAGCCTTAAAATGGGACAGACTTTGAAATAGATTTTTAAAAATTACTTCCGAGAATACACACCAAGAAGCACCCTGTCCTCCCACTCTTGGAATAGAAAAAAATGAATTACCTAGCAGGGTAAATCCCATTCCTTCTGCTGACATTTTTTCTGTACTCAATGCTAATGAAAGAGACACAGTGGTGAGTGAGCAAGGAAGAGTGGCTATTGTTTAGTGCTCTCTAGCAAGAGAAAGGAAGGGGTGGATTGGGTTTGACTGGCATTGGCTCTGGCTTTTCTGCATTCCAAACTGTCTGAGGCACAGAGTGAGAGCAAAAAGGGAGAGAGAACGGGAGAGCAAGCACAGGCGAGTACTGTACACAAAGTGCTAGGAGTTTCTGACTGGCCGGCATGCCGGAAAGATCATGTTAGCAACACCCAGAAACTTAAAGAATGCAGACCCCAGGTAAGAATTACCAGGATTTAATGTTTGTAGATAGTTAAAATAATATATTTTATTATGCAAATGTAGTATTTGTGGTCATGAGTATTGATGTTAAAAAATAAGCTGTTTTTTATTTCTGTATATTTACAGAAATATGTGAAGAAACTGTCTGTGTTTCTGCACAAAATCCAGCACTAAAACATCCATCTGGAATTAAAAGAATAGTGAATGTAGCAGAATATTAACACAACACATTTTGCTTGTACTTTTAATAATACAATAGGAAAATAATAGTTATTTTGGATCTGCTACCAAAATTCTTTATGAAATATAAAGATACTTGGGAACTGATAGAACTCATTTCTGAGAGAGACAGAATATATTTAACATTCAGCAAGATATTAAGGGCACTGCTTGAATCTCTATAGAATGTAATTGTCATTCAGAAAGTTCAACAGGTTAGATCCATAGACAACAGTAAGAGTATTCATATGGAAAGTGTGCTTGTTCTGATTACAAAAGGTTGCCTTTTAATATTCTCTACCAGCAGACAGTTTAGAGATTTTAACTGGTTGACTCATGAAAGTTAAATCTGGAACTTTAAAGACTATCTATAGCCTATTTTCTTCATTTTCAACGAGAGCACTGAAACCTAAGGACTTTTGGTACTTATTCAAATGAAAACCTAGATTTCTTTTTCTCAATTTAATGTTTTTTTGGTTTAGGATTTTTTTTAATTCATTTGTTTGTTTTTATGATACCATTTACATTTAGACGTTATATTTTATCTATGCTGTAGTTGCTGGTTTCATAAATGATGAGTTATTGCCTAAATAGATGAGCTGCATTGAGAACCCGTATTAAAATCTTATGGGGGAAAAAATTTTGAGGTTTGAGTATTATGAAATTACTGTTAATATAAATTCTTGAGTAAACCAATTATAAATTAAATATTTATTGGGAGGTAAGATGGCTTATAGTTAAGCAAAATGCCTAGTGTAGATGACAATTTTAATAAGTTACGTATTATGTAAGTAGCATTTTATATCTGTATATGAAGTTAAATTTCTTACAATTGATTATAATTTCTTTTAAAGACTTGAAGTTGTGGGAATTTTCTGCATGTTAAATACAGATATTCATTCCTTTTGTGTACTTTTGTCTTTTACTCCAAGCAAAAATAAAATCTTTCTATATTTACTTCTTTCCTCTATTAATTTAAAGAAGAATAAGAAAGAGATTTTTAAGTACTCAACTATGTGAACCAGTTGTTTTGCAGGCTCCAGCACCGTTTCTCTTTGTTCACTTAAGCTCTGTTTCTTTGCCTCATGAGTTGTGTGTTAGGGGATAACTTAAGTGGAGGATCTTGAAAGTCAGGACAGTGAGCATATGTCCTCATATATTGTCAGGAAGTCTCTTTGAAAAGTCGCTGCCCTTTTCATTTTTCTGGAGACTGTTATGATGAGAACCACACTATTCTAGTGAAGTAAACAGTAACGATAGTCACTGCCAAAAGAATTTGTCATGGTTCTTTACAGCTCCTGGGAACAAGGTATTCTGATTTAGCTAAAAGCACAGTGAAGACACATTACTCCTTTGTGTTAATTCCTAACCTGACCATTAATGGGGCTGGATCTGTGTCAGTTGAGTGCTGATTTACAAGTATGTGGGAAATGGGCAGTAGGTTGTAAGGAATACTTTTATTATTACTTGGGCTATCTCAGAAACCATTGCAAAGTGAATTCTCCACCCACTAGGAAACAAGAGACTGCTCATTGTTTTCCTTAAGTACACTGTTTATAAGAGGTCTGTAGGCTGTGAAAGCAATGGCAGAACAGCTCATCCAATTTAGCAGTTTACTAATTTAAGTTTTACTATACAAGGCTTCGGTTTTTTTCTTCAATTTTATTCTGCTTAAAATATGTAAAAAGAACTGGTGTGGTATACATATGAATTCACCATAGTTCATATGTACATTACAGGATAGAAAGAGTAGGGGAGGTTAAGATGGACCTTTGACCAGGCTGTTTGCTTATACCAGGAACAGTCGGAAGCCAATTCCATTGCTAGCATTTTACTGACTTAAGTTGAAATGAGTCATTACTAACCAACCAAACCACAAAACTAATCATCCTACTTACTGTGAACTACTCTGCTGTGCCAGAAAAGGAAGCAAGTGTGCGTTTCTCTTTTTCATGTGAATTCAGACAGTAAAGGCTTATGCTTTCTAGGATAGTAGAAGGCAGCTAGTGTCAGTTTTAAATGGGAATGGAATGAGGAACAGGAAAGAAGAAGGTCTCCTATGTGCAGGAGGCAGATGGATCAGTATTTCCTAGAAGGACCATTTCCACTACTCAAGATCCCCTCCCCGTATATTAGTTTTAATAATTTCTTAATTATTAAACTATAAGTGTTTCCATATAAATAAGTTTCCAAAGAAAGCAAGCCATTCTGCAGTCATTTTTTACTATATTTAATCAAAACTTTGAATCACTCAAAGGATTTCTCCTTTTTACTGGTTTCTTTCTATCTCTTGAATACAGTTCTGTTTTATGTTCTGATAAAATCTCTAAGGAATGTATCTTCAAATAAAATGAAGGCATAGGACACAGACATGAAGTTGAGCATATGCAACACCCAGGGTTGTGAAGGTAATTTATTTACTCATGAGAGATGTATGGTTATTCATGTACAGTTCCAGGAATCTCTTCTCAAAAACTGCCTAAGTGTTTCCCATCTGCTTCAGTAGGATGCTTCTTGATACAGCCTTGTTTTTTCCTCGTCTGTTTTTTGCTGCTCTCTAGTAGTTATGTATGAGTGTTCTTGTTTGCGTTTCTCTGGGTTTCAGTTTTAGTGAAAAGTAAGTAACTCCTGTGAATGAACGCACACCCCATTTTACACTCTCGGGAGTTGAGAGAGAGCTGTCTCCTTTCCTGTGGTTCCTGGTCATGGTTCTGCATGCAGTATGAATTCTTTTGCTGCTTGAGATTTTCAAACACTGATGGTGTACTAAGGTTCCCATTTACCTGTGACTATGATCAGCTTCTGTTCAGAAGCCCTAAGCAGTGCCACCTAGATTCTGTATATACTTGACAAGAGAAAGTTAACTGCATCAAAGATCAAAATTAACATGAAGGTCTTTGTCTTCTCTGGTAGTTTCTTTTTCTCAACCCAGACCCTGGCATTAAGTTGTATCAAAAGTTATGTGTGTTGGTTTCGCACATGGGACACACACACACACACACACACACACAAAACCAGATGTCACATAAGAGTTTATTCAAGGGAGTTACTGAGCAAGTACCCAGAGAAAAGTGGGGAAGGAGAAAGAAAAAGAAGAAGGGAGGAGAAGAGAGAGAAGGACTGTCATATGGCTCCTCTCCTTAAGAGAACAGGTGAGCACGGATTCACATAGCCACACCTAGGGACGTGCCCTCCATACACGGTGTGTTCTGCAGGTGCCATGTTGACTTTACCAGGTGGCAGCTATATATTGGGAATTTTTATTTCACCCATCGCCATGTTGGATTCATCATGTGGTGTGCCAGGAATCTTTACACTGTGAACCTAAAAGTGAAGAGAAGATCTGCCAGTGCCTTGACTCTGGAATGGCAGGGTTTTGTTTGTTTGTTTCCATTCTCAGGTTCTTGGTGTTTTACAAGTAATAAGTTGCTGCAGCATGCCTTGAGAAACTAGATTTGCAGCCTTATTCTTTGGAAAAGAAAAACTTCTACTTGCTCTTTCTCAGGTTTTATCTGAGAAAGTAAACAATTTTAGCTGTCAGGAGCAGGCAGTTCTCATTCAGTTTTGTGGTCTTGTGGGGCGGGGAGTGGGGGTTTGGAGGGTAACAACCTTTTGGACATATGGTTGTGACATCTTGGGTCCAGTTTGAAAGGCTGTGCAGTACCTGTATAGGCTGCTATGCAGTCCACTGTACCTCTTATTGTTTTAGCTATCTGTAGACTAAGAGAACTGTTGCCTTTTTCTTTTTTCCTAAAATACTTGGAGTTTCTGTATCTAATTTGGCTTTTAGTCTTGAGTCAAGTAGAAAAGCTAAGACGTTTGGATTCCTATTAAATAGTTTTCCTTTTCAAGAACATCTAGAATATTTAATTTCAAGAAAATAAATGAAATAGAATTTAAAAAAAGGAATAGTGTTCTATAGTGAGCATAGGAAGAGCCACTGTGTGAAAACAGGAATGAGTTAGGAATGAAGTCCAGGACGGAAGGAAGCAGTGCTGCCTCGGTAGCAGGGAAGAAGTCACATTCTTTCTCCTGCACAGGACCGACTTCCTGGGAGTTCCAGCAAACTCGCTAAAGTCAGTTCAGAGTGTAGAAAACCAGTGTAACAGGCATTGCATCACGTGATATTTGGAGTGTATTTTTGTTGAACTGTATCTCTGCCAGAACTGAAATTTGAGATTCTTAACAAATTAAAATATTTTATCTTCTGTGTGTAGTTTTTTGGTTTTTTTAAAAAAACATCCTGTAGTTTCTTGGGAAAGTTTTACCTTTTTTCCTCTCACCACACATTGAGGTTCAGTGAAATGTTACTATACTTCCCTAAAGTGCTGAGTGCCACATTGTTTACTTGTAACTATTTGTCTGGCTATAACTGCTAGCATTTTTGAAATTTGCCTTAAGTGTTCTAGTTTTAATTTTTCTCTGTCCTCATGAAAACAGCACTTTGTGAATGATTGATGATCAGCTTTTGTAGGTAAATTTGCAGCACAAAAGGGCAACCTGCTTCCCAAATTGGAATCCCTGTCATTCTCATAGCCATCTCCAGAAGAAGAAATCTCATGAGTTGTTACCATTATGAGAATAAATAAAAATTAGCGTTCCTTGCAACAGCATTTGCAAGACCATGCAAATCTTCCATACCTTAGTGGGTCTGTTTGGGGCAGGCCTTGATGATACTGCTTTGTTTGTCTAATGCTAGAGCGTTTGGAAACAGAAACCAGGTTTCCAAACAGTTCTCCTTAGGAGACATATCCAGCCTATCATATTACTTGCCTTTTTCCTCTCAGAAGCACATCTTATTGTGAATAGCTTGGCAGTGAAATTTTCAATAGTAGTAGGCCCAAAATGTCTGTCTCTCTTGTTGCTCTGAATACCAGGACGGCTTCCTTTAAGTTTTCCAGAAAGTGTAATATTTTAGTATTTAAATATAGACTGTTTTCTTCATCTACATACAAGCTGTATAAAAGAATGAAAGGGTTTAGCCTTGGTCTTACTGATGTTTATATTCCAATTTCTCAATGAGCTGAAAAAAAAGACATTTGAAAATTGTAACCATCAGTCTAGGTGTGTAAGGAGCACATGTGTAAGAAGAGTGTGCCTTTCACAAGAGGCCACATCGTGTATGGAAAGAAGCTCCCAATAAGGTTATGCCCATCAATATGACGAAAATAGCAGAACAGGATCTAGACTAAAGGAGTAAAGAAACCACACATACAACTGCATAAACAGTATAAACAGGAATCTTTACTTTGGAGAATATTTGGCAGGTTCAGAGTTGAACAATACTCTGTAACCCAACAATTCTGAACAGAAGTGTAGTGGAGAAATGGTCCCTGAGAGACCTGTACAAAAATGTCTATAATTTCACTACTTTTGATAGCTAAAAATCAGAAACTACCCTAATTTCCATCAGTAGCAGAATGGATAAATTCTGCTTTGCTTAAATAGTAGAATTCTATACAACAATGAAAATGAACAATCTATACTGTATACAACACAACAAGTTGGGGGTGGCTGTTTAAAGGCTCAGCAGACAACCATTGGGGCTTAGTTCTTACCTATCACCTGTTGGGCAAAATCTGTCTTGTTTTGGAATTGTGATGCATATTTCAGGCTGGCTGGCCTCCAAGCTTCCAGGCAATTCTCCTGTGTCTGCTTGTTAGATCACACTGTTTGAGTGTGGGGATCATGCATGTGACTGCCACATGTGACTTTTTATGTGATTTTCAGGGACTGAATTTGGATACTCAGGCCTGCAGCTATCACCTTTACCTGACAAACCATCTCT
This sequence comes from Sigmodon hispidus, assembly GCA_004025045.1. Classification (NCBI taxonomy): domain Eukaryota; kingdom Metazoa; phylum Chordata; class Mammalia; order Rodentia; family Cricetidae; genus Sigmodon; species Sigmodon hispidus. The sequence continues at coordinate 43,360 of PVIH01001424.1, forward strand.
CTGGCTCCTAGGTTAATTTTGTACTGCTCTGTAGCCATATACTAACAGCTTAGCAAGTTGTAATACCTGTTTATTATTTCCCAGACAAGCAGCCCAGCTAGAGTCTATTTTATGTTATGCTGAGATTACAAAGTCAAATTAAGTAGTAGTACAGGTTGTTACTGCATGAATTCTAATTGGTCTTATAATACAAACCCCGAGTCAGATATTGGAGTAAATGCTGACAGATGAGAGGGGCGGGGAACAAGCCACCGGAGAAGCTTCTCACCACGGCTGACCCCTCAGACTGTATTAATAGGAGAAGCAAAGGGAAGTGAGTGCAGGGCAAACTGAAACGGGAGAATTCATCTCTCTTCTTCTTCTTAAAAATATAACTTTAATGTTTAAATTACCTGATTATCTTCAGTCCTAGATGGTCTTCAACCTCCTTAAATAAAACCAGCCTTTGATATTTGGACTGATTTTTTTTTTAAGTAAGAGTGTGTGTATGTGTGTTTGTGTGTGTGTGTGTGTGTGTGTGTGTGCGCGTGCACGCCTGCATGTGTGTGTTTACCCTCTTTTGTTGCCTTATATTTTAGGTTGTATCACTGAAGGATATCAAAGCATCCTCTATGTATTAAGTACATTTACAGTAGGGCTATCTCTCCTATTACTAATGTCCTTGTTTCTCTGTGGATTTGCCTTCTGAATCCAAATAAGTGAAAGTTCATCTTAGCTTCATTAATTTCATCAGGTCTAAATCATAAAGAGAACAGGTTGAGCAAGTGAAAACAATGTGAAAGACCTTCGCTGATGCATGATCTATGTACAAACTGCTTGAGAGCTGGAGGTGGGTTGATAGAGGAACTGACTCCCACAGTTTGTCCTCTGGCCTCCACACTTACGTGCATGTATATGTACACACACAATAAACAAATAATAAAAAATGTTAAATTTTCTTTGAAATATTTAGAAGTTATATAGTTTGGCATTCAGTTTAAGCTTCTTCAAGGAAGAGTTTTCTACCTAGCAAAAGCAGTGATGAGACACAAGTGTAGTCTCTGCCCTTCACTCAGTTGTCCTGGAATCAGTTACTCTTGTAGCTCTGTGTCACAACAGTGCACTAAACGTCATCATATTCAGAAATTCCTTAAGTTTTGAAAGATATTATTTTGACATTTAATATATGTTGGTTGTTTTACCTCTTTGACTTTTTGCTCCTTGGGTAGCCCTCCACCCATTTCCCAAACAAATAACACAAGGAGGATTATTCTTTCTTATAAATGCCTGGTTAGCTTGGCTTGTTTCTTTCCAGCTTTTCTTAACTTTAAATTATCCCATCTACCTTATGCCTCTGGGCTTTTACCATTTCTTACTTCTATAAATCTTACTCTTACTCCTAGATGGATGGGTAGGTGGCTTCTTTCTTGTTCCTTTGTCTTTTTTCTCTGCATACCAGCCCCACATATCCTTTCTCTTGCCTTGCTATTGGCTGCTCAGCTCTTTATTAGACCAATCAGGTGTTTCAGACATGCAAAGTAGCACAGCTTCATAGAGTTAAACAAATGGAACATAAAAGAATGCAACACATCTTGCATTATTAATAAATGTTCCACAGCATAAACAAATGTAACACACCTAAAATAATATTCCACAACAAATATATATGATTCCTTTAACTTATACTTGGATTCAATTTTAAATGATTTTTATAAGATAATTGGGTTTATTTTATGTATGTGGGTGTTTTGCCTACATGTGTATCTGCTCACCAAGTAATGGCTGGTGCCTGCAGAAGCCAGAAGAGAGTGCAATATTTTCTGGGACCGGTAAACACAGTTATTTTGATATTCCACTAAAGTCCAGGCTTTCACATAAAAATGTATGTGGTAGTCAGTTGAACCTGGGTCCTCTAGAAGAACAGCTTGTGCTCTTAATTTTTTAGTCATCTTTCCATTTCCAGATTATTGGTTTTTCAAACAAAGGACTATGCTACTAAAGTAGAATTTAGGTGGTGGATAGTTCATTTAGTGGCATCTTTAATTTTATTCTTAAAATACCAACCAATGCCAATGTTAAATTTCAATTATTATTATTAAGAAACTTACCTGAAAATAGGTTATGGCAAAAGACAAAATGCCCGCAACTTTCACAAATGATTTGGAAAATGCACATATATGGTAAATATACAGAAAGAATGATAAAGCAGTTGAGAGCATATGGATATCTAGTGAGTCTAGGAAAGGGGTTTCAGAAATACCTGGTACTATTCTTGTACCTTATCATTAAACAGAGAACTACACACAAATTCAAGGAAAATATTTCTACCACGTTTGCCAACTTAGATATTACTTTATAAAAGATCATTTGCCATATATTCCCTGCCACCATTTATTGTTACTTAGTGTTTATCTTTGCCTGTGTGTAAGAATAATACAGAAGGAAAAAAAAAACCCAAGTCAAAGACTTTAGTTTCATCAAGAATGAATCCCAGGAGATTGAGGAGAAAAGTAAATGATTGCAAAATTGGAAGATAGCACTTTAAAATTCTTTAATAAAAATCAAGACTATATAAAACAACCTATTTTGATAGTCTATTAAAATGCAGGCCTCCACATAAAAATGTATGTACATGTATTCATGTCATCATTGTTTGTAATATTATAAGTGTTACAGCCTAAATATACAGAGTAGGAAGTAATGCAGTACTATACTCGCAAAATCATGGACGACCCCAAGCATGAGAAAACAAGCCAGAGACAAACATACTGTATGAAGTCCAGACTGGGCAGTTTCAGAGACAAAACTTAGTAATGCTAAGAGCTTAGGAGTCGAGGAGAGAATAGTGTGACTGACAGTGGGTTACAGAGGTTCTTATGGAGGCAGTAACGATGTTCTGGAATTTAATAGTAAGGGCTGCACATCTTTCTGATTGTTCTAAAAATGCGTTAAGTCTGAGGGAGCTAGTGTTAGATTGTGTTAGTCTAAGGCACTGAGTTCAATGTGTAGCACAAAAACAAACAAAATTACCTCCCCCCAAACAATACCAAATTAACTTGAAAGGGATAATTATGATGGTGTGTGAATTGTATTTCATGATAGCTCTCACAACAAAACAAAAAGCCTTATGCATTCCCTCCACTCCCCAATTGTCCCTTTAACTAAGGCAAAGAGGCAAAGACCTTGCAATTTTGCATGATGAAGGTTCCAGTTACTTCATAGACCTGACTGACCACCTTTTCCTTTCTCCTCTTTCCATCGAGCCCTTTCTGCTCCCCACCACCTTCACCCTGTACTCACTTCTTGGTGTGGTTGACTAACTATTTACTTTAAAATTATACTTCTCACCTTCTTTGTTTTCTTTTTTGTGCTATTTACTATCAAAAAAAATAGTCTGTATTTTACTCCTTAATTTTGCATGTTATTTACCACTTTTCCATATACTCTGAGCAAGGCTAGAGATCTTGACTCTCTTGTTTGCAGCTCTCTATGTCAGGGCTTACAATGGTGCTCTTCATATACTATCCCTAGGGTAGAGTGAATCTAAAAATGTAAGTGTGGGCAGCTTTGAGGAAAATCAGGACTATTGAGCCCCTGAGGAAACATTCTCTGAGGAGTAAGTTTCATTGCTTTATATTTAAGGATGATTTATATAACAAGGAGGAATTAGTGCTGAATTACGACTGTTAGGGAAAAGCAGTGTGATACTTTACACATTGACATAGTCTCTTATTTTCTCAGTTTACAGAAAAGCCTGATAGAGCTGGATTGATTTGCTGATACTGTAACTCCACATTTTTCTTTACTCGAGTAAATAAGATATAACTTAAGTAGATTTTATTTTAACTAATGTCAGAGAACTTCCAATTAGGAATATGTGAGATTATTTAGTATTGTTATCTTTTACACAAAAATTATCTCATTTTCAGTAATATCCATGTAAATATTCATGACATCCACATGCTAGTTATTAATTTTTAGAATTAGAATAGGTTTTGCTTTCTAAAGGCATGAGGTATACATGGGGAAAACCATTATGTAAACAAGTAGTGTGCAATAATAAGAGACTTACAATAAAAATATGGATGTAAAATCTAGGAGGTGATGATTTCAACTGACTCTCAGTGAGTCACTTTGATTTACACACACACACACACACACACACACACACACACACACACACACACACACACACACGCAAGCAGGCATGCATGCATCCTTTCTTTCTTTCAAAGAAAGACAGAGCTATTGACTAGAAGCCCAGAATTGCCCCCAAGTTCCGACCACCAGCTCGAATTCTTATGAAGTGGACTTGTAATATCCTTAATGCTGCTGTTGGCAGTCTGTTACAGATTCCATTATTGTCGATCAATGCAGTCGCCATGTGAGATGGGGGGAGGAATGCAGGAGGAGAAGAAAAGGAGAGATGAGAGCTTCCTATTCACGGATTTATCAACCTGCCTTTGCTCACAAGAATCCTGAAGGGGGCTGGGATGCTGCTGAAACAGCTAAGACAGGAAAGGCTAGGGAGCTGCAGTTCTGACTGAAAGGAAATTTGAAAACCTTTCTCCTCAGAACAAAACCAAATGCTGAGTTTGTTCTTGTATCTTTGTTTGTGTAGGTGGTGTGCTTTACCTAGCTGATTAGCTGTTGTGCTGCCTGGTTATCGAAGCTGCTTCCAGTGTAGGGCCCCCTCCCCCCTTCTTCCCCTTTGAGTGTCTGTCTATTCTTTATTTCCCATGCTTTCTCCTGTCATTAAACACACATCATTATTCAATTTTATTCTGGCATGCTCTTTCAGACTAAGCTTAAAAAAAAGAGTCAGAGAACAACCCTTTCTTTCCTCTCTCCTTCCACCGTCTTTTAACCCTCTCTGTCCCTCACCCTCCACCCTCTGTTGTGTTAGGTTGATGTCAGAGACAGAATTCAGAGTGAAGGAGGACCACATTCTCTCTTCTATCACATCACTACAGGTTAGCCTGCAATTTAAGTATTAGACCTCCAAGAATTTAGCCTGTGTATCCACCCCCTCTTGCCGCTTTGTCATTCAGTAATTGTACTCTGCATGGAAAAGTTTTCTGGCTGGAGGATGAGCCTCCTTTCCCCTGGTGATGTGGCGGAGTGGTTGGATAGTAGCACCGAAGAGGAGAAGAGCCTTCTGTCATTTCTGGGTAAGGTAGGGCTTTCTTGTTCTTGTAACCCTTTGTTGTCCAAACTTTTCATAGTTTGAGGTGTAACACCCAAAATTTTATAAATCTTGCTTTGTATTTTTTAAAAAGAAGAAAGAACTGGAAAAGAATGTGCTTGTTTCAGTTGTGTGTGTTTCAAGTTTATTTTATTTTATTTTTGCTATCTCTAGACATAGTGTTGCCCACGCTGATAAGAAATAAGGGACAAATTGCTTTGCGTTAACAAAGAGCGCCAGCTCCATGCAGAGCTCACCATGTCATCTGGCCAGCTGTTCATGGCATGTAGAGAACTTCTAATAGACAGCATATACTGTTAATTTACACTGCTCTCAGTACAGTAACAGTGAGGCTTGCCAAGTGAGAAGGAGGGAGATGCTTTGTGTTCATGAGAAACCAAGAAGTAGCTTTGTGCAGAGTGTATCTGTAGTGATCATAAAGGATTTCTTCTGAGCATAGAAAATTGGACATGTGGACCAGAAATTACTTTAACTTTGTATTTACAGATGCTTTTAAATAAATTTCTAAATCTTGGGGTTGTAGATATAATAAATAACTATGAAAATTGGATTATAAATGCAATCATATCTTTATTATAATAGAAAAGCTTCATGTTTCTATGTGAGTACTTCTTTTTATTAATGATTGCCTTCAAACATATTGTTTTTATTAACTTTATCATGTATTTGTGTACATATTTGTATAGCTTTATTTTAAATGAATGAAATCCTTGCAGTCTTCTACTTAATTCTTATGACTATTATCATAAGCCCTATGAGTAGTCTTCTGCCAGTTCCAAACCTAGCTCTACTACTATTTAAACATCTGTCATAGTTAGTGTAAGTTTCTTTGTTTTATTTAATTCAGTTTGGTCTCCATCCTAACATTCTATGGCTGATTCCCTTTTCCTGCATTTGAGATATAAAGGGGTTATCCTAATTGAATCTTTCCCAGGTTTATCATCAGATAGAACTATTTCTATGTCAGTCCTACTCTGTTTATCATGGCCTCATTATGTTGAATATTTGTATAACTATAGAAACCATACATACATCCTAAGTTTTGGTGTCCTTGGAGTCTGGTCTCATTCTGCTTGTTTTCTGTTCTCTAGCCCCAATACATGCACATATGTATAGGGAAACATAAGTTCAGGGAAGTAAATAAGGATGCCCTTCAGTAAAAGCTACAGCATCATAGGACAAGAAGGCACAGGCAGTTTTCAGCATTGAATGCATTTATAAATTCTAATTATCAAGCCTGAGATCTCAGTTGGTCACTTTCTCTCTCTTCTACTCTCTCCGTCTCTTCTCCATTTTCTTGTCTTACTATACCTAAAAAGAATTTGGTTAAATAAAGATGTGTTAATAGTAATTTTAAAACATTACAGTGGTACCTTGGTCCACCCTAGCTCCTGTCTTCTGATTAGGGGTGTTATTTTTCTGTAATTTGTATTTGCTTACAAGTAGAAGTGATAAAGACAAGGATAAAACAACTTACTTAGAGAAATGCAAATCTGTGTACATCACTACACTGACTTCGCAGGTACAATTTTCAGTTATCTACCTCTGTTTAATGAAAAGAATGTTTAGCATGTACATTTGGCTTGAATGTCATAGAAAAGTTTAATTACTGAGTAGACTACCATGAATCCCATGCTTTGTTTTACAGCACTAAGTCCTAATGTAAAGAAATCTTGGGGTGGGAGTTGGTTTGGTGTTTTGAGATAGAGACTTACTCTATAGCCTAGGCTGGCTTAGAACTTACTGTGTAGCTCAGGTTGGCCTCTAAGTAACAGAATCCTCCTTCATCTTCCCAAATGCAAGATTATAGGTGTGAGGCACCATGTGTGGTTAAAAAAATCTGATCGTCAGGATTAGAGCTCTTTCCTGATTGTAGATGGCAAGCATCTCCATCTGTGAGTAATAAAGAGTTTACTGAACTCTTGAGAAAGACTAGAATAATTCTCAGGCTTAGCTTGTACTGACTTGAGGCTTAAACAAAAGCTTTGTCATTGCTAACATAATTGCCATTTATGAAAACATACTATGCCCAAATAAGGATGCCAAGGGAAAAAATAAATAATGCAATCTGCTTTATGGTAATATGGGATGAAAGAAATCAAGATTTTGTGTCAGAAAGCCTGTCAAACTATGATTTGTTCCTTGGGGGTTTCAAATCAAGTTTCTGTCTAGAGAAGTTCTTTGTGCTTGTTAGACTCTAGTACATCACTTCTAGACAGTAATGTTCAGGTGTGCTTGTTAGTTTAACATGCTACTGTACTCAAAATGACCATGGCTTGTATGTCACCGATCAGCTAAAGTTAAGATTCCTACTGTGGAGTGTTGGCATTTCCCTAATATTCTACTAATCGTTTCAGTGAGATGTCAAAATCTCTATGCCTACTAAACACATGAACTTTCTGTATCTTGAACAGATACTTTCCTTTCCTACCACTGAATATGCTGTTTCTCCTGTCAACAGAGCTCAAAGTAATAGTATTAAAGACACTGTTAGGTGCTATATTTGGACACAAAGAAGTACAAAATAAAACTGTTGGAGAAGCATAAATTACGGCTAGGGAGAAAATATGAACTGTGAACAAGTTAAATGAGTAAAATTCAATGATAAGTCAAGACAATATGGCCAAAAAAAGGCAGCATTTAATTGTGAAACTATTTATTCAGGTGAAAATTGCTTTGGGTGTTTGAAGAGGAGAGAACTCATTTCTTGTTATGAATGCTAAACTGGAAGGTTTTAACATGAATCGCAAAAGGGTCAAATAGATATTTATTAAAACAGAATATTAAATTATTTTCAGGTCCAGTGAATAAACTGACTTGAAAGGAATGGGGTTTGTGTAGAAAAGTAATGAGCAATGATGAAGAGTACTAAGGGCTTGCTCTGACACTTTGTATGGCAGGCTAAAGGAATGGCTGAGTAACAGCTTTATCCTGAAAGCTGTTGGAAAGAATTAAAAATATATGGGCAGGGGCTGTGGGAGGAAGGATGAGAGGGGGATCTGTGATTGGTATGTAAATGAATAAAAGTTTTTTAAATAATAAAAATGTAGATAAAAATTTTAAAATAAAAAGAATTAAAATATATGAGCAAGAAAATATACATTCAAAATATATTTGTTCAGATAGGATCTCATGTCCCCTATGTTGGCTTTAAACTCTTAATGTACTTGCTACTCCCTCACAAGTGATGGAATTGGTTGTGTATACTACCATACTCAGTTCGAAATAAACTTTAAGAAGACATAAATCTAAAACTGGTATTATAAAGAAAATAAAAGCAGTTAGACCAGTTTAGATACTTTTACAACAAGCCAGGTATGAAATAAGGGCTTCTATTTTCAGATTCTCACCCACTCTAATATAATTATTGTTTTGATTATTTATCATTAAAAGTAGGCTGGGCAGTGATGGCACACGTCTTTAATCCCTGCACACAGGAGGCTGAGGCAGGCAGATCTCTGTGAGTTGGAGGCTAGCCTGGTCTACAAAAGCAAGTTCCAGAACAGCCAGGAGCATCACACAGAGAAACCCTGTCTTAGGGAAGGAAACAAAAAAAAGGTTATAAGGGGCTGAAAAGATGACTCAGCAGTTAAGAGCACTTGTTCTTGCAAAGGACCTGGGTTCAATTTCCAAGGCTCATATGGTGGTTCACAAAACTTTAGTCCTAGGGGATATGATGCCCATGTCTGACCTCCATAGGCACCAGGTACACACGTGGTACACAGATATACATGCAAGCAAAACACACATAAAATTAATAAATCTAATATATTTATAATCTACTTTTCTATAAAGTAGATTACAAAAGCCCAAAGTAGGATTTTTTAAGTATATGTTATTAGTGCATATGGATATATGTACATATGCACACACACACCTACATTATAAGGGCAGAGGAAGTTTCAGGAATTTGATTACACATGTGTAGCACTGCATCTGGCTTTTTGGCTTTTTGAAAAGATGGTTCTAGTAGTCAAACTCTGGTTACCTAGTGAGTGCCTTTACCTGCTCACCCATCTCATCTGCCTGTAAATTGCCTATAGAAAGAAGACTGAATCGCCTATCTTCCCACTGACGTGGAAACCCTTAAATCCAAGTGAATGCTTGCATATCTTGAATTAAAAGTAAAGATTTAATAGTCGAGAGATATTAAAAGATTATGTCGGCACATTGTTGGAAAATTAGGAGAATGAAATGAGTCAAAGATACTTTGAATGAGGAAAGTTAATGGTACTGTTAATGGATATCAGGTTGAGAAAGGGGCCAGTGTTTAAGAGAACATGAGTTCTGTGTTGAGTTTGAGGTGAGTAGTACACATTTGGACAAGCATGTATCTGATCATTGGAAATTGTTCCATAGGTAGAAATCAAGATTTGGAAGTCATTTGCCTATAGCAGGAAGATGATTGGTGTAGTGGGATTATGCTGGTAATGTTGTAAATGTTTGTCCCACCTGTTGGTTGAATAAAAGCTGATTGGCCAAAAGGCAGACAGGAAGTATGGGTGGGGCTACTAGGCTAAGAAAACTCTGAGTACAGGAAGAACAGACAGATGCCAGGTATAGCCACCAGAGAGAGCTGCCACAGACATGACGAGGAGAAAAGAAGCTGAGAAAAGGTACCGAGCCACATGGCTGAACAAGATGGGTTAGATTGAGAGCAAGTACTAGCACATTATATGCCTGGGACTTAGGTCAATCAGGGTAAAAATAATACAAGCCTGTGTGTGATTATTAGAGGCTAAGCAGAGCTGAGAGTGGGGCTCTAACCCTTTGGTTTAGGCCCAGAAAGTCCGGGCCAGAACCTAATACAACAGAGTGGCATTGGAAACATCTACAGTAATACCTACTGTTGACAGACTGACAAGAAGAGATAAACAGGAAACATACAGGAATGGGAGTAACATTTGAAGAACACAGGCATTTTGATACACAGAGAAGAGGAGATACAGAGCAGATGACCATAAATGTAGGAGAAAGCCAGGATGTGGTACCACTGTTCCAAGGGAGGAAAGACCAGCAGTATGGCCATTAGTGACAGTGATTATAAATGCTAAAGAAACATGAGGGAAGGCCACTGGATTTGACAACTTAAAAGATAAGACAAATCATATTTTCTGCTATTGTGATAGGTAGTTGGTAGTAACACAGAGAAAGCTATAAGTTAGGCTTCTTTCCTAAAGATATCTGTGATAGAAAGGAAACACACAAGGCTAGAGAGATGACTTGGTGCTGAAGATCACTTGCTGTTCTTTTAGAGGATTCAGGTTTGGTGACCAGCATCCATAAGGCATTGATAGCTATCTGTAACTCTAGTTCAAAGAGGTTCTTAAGTGCCCTTCTGTCCTCTGTGGGTACTGCATGCATGCGGTGCACATACATGAATTCATGTAGGCATAACAGTTGTACACATTAAATAAATATTTTTTATTAAAAAGAAAAGAAATTCACCTTTTTTTAAAAATGGGGGCTTTTCCAGAATTTTGAATAGCAGAGGAGAGCAAGTCATTAAATTTCCAATAGAGTAACATCTTTTGTGGGCTTATGACTGACTGTGTAATTAAAGCAAGTTATACTATATTAGTGGTGGGAGAAACCCGAAACCAGCAGTCAGTGCATGCAGAGCTTTGACAACAGAAAATGAGAGAAATGAGGGTGTGGCAGCTCACTCAGTCACCACACTCAGCCGTGTTTGCAGTTAGTTGTATGCCTGTGTGTATTTATGTAATGTCTAATTTTATCTGCTTCTCACAAGATGAGGGTCATTTGTTAATACAGCCCTGAAGATATGGATCAGTGTTGTCGTAAAGTGTTGAGCTTGCTCGTCAGATAGATATTCTATTTTTCCTGTGATCTCCGCATTCTGGAGGCTGAGGCAGGAAGATGACAAATTTGAAGCCAAATATTGAGACTGTCTCAAAATAATAATAGTAATAATAAGCAGCAAACAACCAATTCAAACAAAACATGTGAGATTTTGCTGAAGTTTTAAGTTCAGCCTACTGTTGTAGCCAGTTGTAATACAACCTATTATATTGAAAAAAAAAGATTAAAAATTGTTGAGCTAAGTATTTAACTCACTAATTTAGAAAAAGGAAAAATAACCCCAAAGCAAGTTTTATATAATATATATGTATGAAGTTCAGACAGATAATAATGAACTAGAAAATATAAATAAGACAACTAATAAAACCAAGAATTGTTGCCTTAAACATATAAAGAAAATAGAGTCAAATGACAAGATTTGATCAAACTAGAAAGTACAAACAGTTCAACCTGTAGAAAAAAATACAAAAATTAAAGACTTAAAAGTTGGAGACTATGGGCTAGAAAGATGGCTCAGTGGTTAAGAACAAGAAGAATATGAGCTATTGTTAAAGTTCTCTGAGTTCTATCTAGCTCTTGCAGAGTCTGAGTCCAGGTTACAGCACCTGTATCTTGTGGCTCCAAGGGATCTGACATCCCTGTCCTCTGTCAGCACTCACACTCAGGTACACATACACATACTCAGATTCAGACACAGACACACACACACACACAATTAAAAACTTTTTGTTTGTTTGTTGAGACAAGGTTTCTTTGTGTAACAGCCTTGACTATCCTGGAACCCACCTTTTTACCAGGCTGGCCTTGAACTCACAGTGATCTGCCTGCCTCTGCTTCCCCAGTACTAAGATTAAAGGTGTGAGCCACCACCACTTAGCAGAAACAAGATATTTTTTAAAATGGAGACTACCATAAAAATCTTTACAAGAATATATTTGAAAATGTAGACAAAGTATATACAACCCACAACACCTGTAAACTATGCTAAAATCTAAACTTGGCAATTGTATCTTATTGGGCTTTCAGATTTTTGGTTCCCTGGGATTTATTTTTATTATTATTATTATTGTTATTATTATTATTATTATCTTCTTTTGTTTAGGTAACTTGTTTGAGAAAGGAGGAAAGGGGACAGAAGATGTTCTTTCAAAGAAGTTTCTAATGGAATGAGCAATTATAGAAGTAAAAATTTTAAAAGATGGGCAGATATCTAAAGAAAATGAAACTTGAATAATAAAATATAAAAATTAAACAATAATTTATATTTAAGTGTACTTAATAAAATTTGGGATTGTATGAATTTTTAAATGAACAATGTATAGACAGTAAATCCCTCAAATATACCTAGCCTTTTATGTCTAACCTTTCATGAAGCTTATTTATCAAAGTCTCAATTATAGCTGATTATTCAAGTTAATGACATGAAGGCTGATTGTTAAACTTGTCCAGATTGTAGGATCAATTTTATTTTGGAATGAGAAGACTAAGAATGTATTAAGTATGAAGCTATTCCATATGGAATGCTTACTATTTATCATTTGTCCTTATAGTAAGATGGAAGTTCTATATGATTTAAATGAAGAAAATCTTAATTATAAGCATATGTGTATATTAAACAGGTTAGGGGTATCCAGTCAGTATATTTAACTCTTTTTAGTTGCTAAAAAATACTTATTTGTCATCTTTTATTCTATTTTAATAAAAGGATTATGAGTGGAAAAGATTTATGAAAACATTGTAAGAAATCCTTAAAACTGAGATGACAACTCATTTTGTCTGACGTGTAGAGCAGACCATTATTGAAATCTGCAAATGTAAGCCTTTAGCTACAGAACACTAATGTAGTCAGAAATAATATTTAGTTCAGTGGGGGAAACTAGAGAACATATACTCTTGCAATATGAATTTACAGAGATGCATATAAAATATATAGGTGTAGCTTTATAGAAGTAGCTAGAGTCTAGAGAGATGGCTCAGTGGTTAAGAGAACTGACTGTTCTTCCAGAGGTCCTTAGTTCAGTTCCCAGCACTTATATGGCAGCTTACACCTGTCTTCAACTCCAAAATCCAACATCCTCACACAGACATATAGGCAAAACACCAATACATATAAAATAAAATTTAAAAAAAAGAAAGAAGTAGCTAAAGGCCACCTACAATTTGGCAAGCGAGTGAAACACTTCTAAGGACAGGCACCAGAGAAGGAGTGTGACCAATCCCCACAGATTGTCAGACTCAGGAAAACTGTTCACAAGTAGAAGAAATACATAAAGACCAGTTTGAATTTTTCCCCCCTTTAAGTGCCTGATTTTGTAAAGATTAGTGGAAAAATAATTACATAAAAAAATCTGTGTTTGGGGGGAGATTAATTTTATAATTGTTGACAGGATAACATTAAGTAGACAGAAATGAGTGGGTGAAATTAACTAGGATATTCCTGTCACAATCTACAGAGAATAAAAAGCCCCAGACTAGGATGTTAATGGTTGGCTGAAATGAAGCTGATAGGCATTTCAGACATAGACTTGATATTGACTGGATGCGAAAGGAGGGTAAAGCAACAGCAACATCGTGGTTTTCCCATTTCTGTTACCTCTACTACGAACTGATCCTTGGCATCATAGCTTTGGTTTTAGGCCATGCTGTCTGTATACACCTTTCATTCTCAGGAAATGATTGTTTCACGTTTGCATTTAAAGTTCTACACATTTGTGTTCATATTCTTTCTCCTCTCCTTTCTTCCCTTCTCCATCCCTCTTCCCTGCTCCCTTTTCTCCTTTTTTTTGTGGAAGGAGGAATCTCATTATATTGCTTAACCTGACCTCAAGCTAGGCTGAAATGATCTTCCTGCTTCAGCCTCCCTAATAGCTGGGGTTTTCTTTTTTCAGTACACCAATTCTATTAATGACAGTGATGTGTGAGGAGGAAACTAAATTGATCTTAAAATGCCTCAGCATAATCAAAAGTCTAGATCTATTTTTCAAAATTATTACTGAATATTGAAATTATTACTTCAGTAAATCTAAGCATATATCTCCAGTTACATCACTGTGTCAATTATAGTCACAGTGTAAATACCTTAGAGCATATCTGTAAATAAGGCGATGTACATTACTGTGATTACTAATAAGAAAGCCATATTATTGAATCAGTTTCAGGAAAACCTAAGACAGGACTGGTGCAGTATCACACACCTGTAATGCCCACATTCAGAGGCTGACACAAAATCCTGGGAGTTTGAAGCAAGCTTGTGCTATCTTGCCTCTGTAAGGAAAAAAAGTAAAGAAACAAGAGCAAACAGGAATAGGACAGGAAAAGTCTTAAGGCTTGCCTATAGAAATCTGAAAAGATAACATCTCCTAGTGTTGACAACAAGTATAGTTTACCAAAACTGTGAGATTAGAAAAATGTTACAAATAATTAGATTGAAATGCTCAAACTGGTTGTTTGGTGCTGAATAACCCTGTTAGTTATTTAGAGCTTATTCTCTGCAAAGCCTAAAACCTTGATTGGTTTGTCTCCTAGATTGTCTCATATATTGAAGATTAAGAGTGTTGAAGGTCATAGTATTTTCTAGAAGGCTTTTCCTCTGATTTTAGTGTAAGAAATCAGCTTTAGGTATTCTCCGGTGCTTGGGCTCTGTTTGTTGGATTTTTGTCCGTACCTTTACACTTTGTTAGTAAGTTACATGTCTCCCTCATTGTCTCAGTGTCTCTACTCTGTGTATCTTGAACTTGGAGATTTTTATCAGCATCAGCATTCCAGGATTGAGTCTTACTTGGTGGGGCATGTTAGGAGTAAACCTCTAGTATGTGTGCCTTAGTTTCCTTTAAAATACAGAGTACTATGAACATACTGCTAAAATGTTTTGAGTTATTTTTAGGAACAAATAAGAAAACTAAAGTCTCTGTAGTTAAGTCAACCCCCCCTCCCCCGTTATAACCTATTATGTAAAACACACAGAACAAGATAGCATGCCTGGTGTTTAAAAGCACAGGCTCTAAATGCAGAGTGCGTGGGTTCTAATCCTCATTTTGCCTCTTGCCTGCTGGGCAGACATGGGCAGAGTACTAGAACATCTTGTTTCCATGTCTGTCAAATTGGGAGAATAATTCCAGTTCCAAAGGATTATTGTCTGGATTAAAGATGTAATTCATTAGAAACATTTTTATGAAATAAAGCATAATAAGTGATGGCTTGGTATTACAATATCATCCTTTTTGTCATTATCAAAAATGTCTGGTTGTTGTCACTAAAAATGAAAGATATATTTTGTATTAGAAATTTAAGATAAAAGCTCAGGTTCTTAAGTCCAAAATCTCTCCATTTTGGACTCCTGTACAATAAAAAGTTATATAGTTTGTATTCTAAGAGGGAAAAAATAGAACACAGTTAAAATCATATCTATTAAAACCATCCAGTAGTGTAAATAGTTCATTGTCTAACATCTGGAACACACACACAAGATCTTCTGGGTTCCCAAGGGTGTGGGCAGCTCCTCTTTTCCAACTTTACCATCTACATCACACATAGCTTGTCTTGTAGGTACAGACAAACTCCACCCCACACCTACTGTTGTCCTTAGAGGTCGTCCCACAAATCCCAGCATCTCCAGTATGTTCTGGTCTCAGCTGCACCTTCACTAGTGGCCTCTGCTGGCCTCTTACAGTGTGAATGAACCCTCAGAGGTTTCCCATGATACTGTCCATCTTGCAGCTTTCATGCCACCAAAATGTGGAGGACTTTTGCACATGATGAAGCTCAGCTTCCTCTAAACCACAGCTCTGTGTGCTGACCCTGAAAAATACTTTCCAGAAGATTGCACATCAGTTTTTTTAGCACCAGCTAACTAGCATCAATTGCCCTAGAAAAGCCAAGTTTTCACTTTAGTGGTCCCGGTCTATTGATAATCACAGCCAGTTTTTCAATCTCCACTGACAAGAAGCCTCAAATTGTTATCACACGCACACACTCAACCACCCAGCTATGCACCTTTCTGTGATTTACTAATCGAGCAAACTGCCAATGAGTCTCTGGTTGAGGCTGCTATCTTCTTTCTAAGTTAGCATTGGTCTTTAGGGAAGCAACCTTTGAGAGAAATAACACATGTAGTCATTCAGGCTCTATTAAACTGTGTTGGAGAGGATTGATAAACTAGCAGTAGAAAACACTCGCTCTTCATTGGTTGGGTTAGTTTACCTCTTCAAGAATAATTTATTCTCTCTGGAGCTAACAACCTATCAGCTATAAGAGCTGCTTGGTTTTTGTCATATGGAGATAGGAAGTATAGCAAGTGCCCATAGTTATTGGGTTTTGAAGTGTAGTTACTCATTTTAGCCAGTATAATTTCAAACAGTTAAAAAACTGAAATATATTTGCTTAATGAGTTCATAAGCCTGAAACTAAAATTAGATGTTTGGAAGAAAGTGAGGAAATGGGTTTCAATTTTTTCATTAACCAGAACATTTCATATTGGGTAAACGGTTTCATTCTATCATTTTATCTAATTAAACTTATTTTTCTCCCTGTTTGGTTTCTCTGTCATTTATTCAGAGATTAAAATATCTGTATCTTAATAGGAAGTTGCAAAACCTTTATAGATAATTATCAGAGAAAATATAAATTTTTTCCCTTACCAGTTCCACTCCTTACCAGTCTTGTCCCCTGACCTTTGAATCACCTGATTTGAATACATTAAAGTCCTGTCTTCAAGCCTGAAGATCTTGATGCGTGGTGTACTCCAACAAGCTGGTTTGCTTAAATTCCTGTGTGCCATTTCCATGAATCTGAGTTAATTATACTGCCAGCTTTCAGAGATGTATGTTAGAAGTCACGTGTGCCTAATTCTGAAAATGACTTCATACATTAAGACTCATTTATTCACTGATGGGTAGAGAAAAGCAGAGGCACAGTTATTGGTCATAGTTTAAAAATACAGCAATATCGTGGAACTGTCTTCTACTGCAGGCATATAAGCTGCGGTAGGTATCATTAGGAATATTGTAATTTGGCTAATATCTTAATGGTCAAGATGCCACAAGGAGATGAAAGAAGACCTGTATCCAGCATGCAAACAGTGATAGGGTAAGCACTTCCACTTGGCTTTCCTTAGGCAGCATTGATTTGTGTGCATTACTGGGTCTATGTAAGATGGTGTCCTTTTAACACTAGCCGAATTTAAATGTCAGTAATTTTTTCTGCTGCAGATTAGTGTAATACAGAGAAATTTTCTGTAAGTGAGGAGAGGCACTGAGCACCCATTAATAGCCTAAAAGTAACTAATGAGGATGTGCAGTCAGACGATTGATTGAATGAATAGCTGCAGTCCTGTGTGTTTCTTCCTCGCTCGCTCTCTGCAAGCTGTGGACAGGGAGGGGGAAGAGCAAGGCAGGGAGGGAGCACGAGAAAAAAATGCTTTCTCTTAAGTGGAAGTAGCACGGATCCCAGGGGCCAGGAGGCCAGAAATGGAAGTTTAAACTGCATCTATCTTTTAAAGGCAGAACAGCAGGAATCAAAATGTCAGTCTCCGGAGTCACGGTTAACTCTTTATTTTTTAAGATCTGGAAGATAACACAGAATACTTTTTTTAGGATGTGTTTTTTTTCTTGTCCATGTTGAGATTATCTAATGTTATCTGAGAAGCTGGATTCTTATCTGTCTGTCAGTTGAAGTGGAGATGGGAAGCAGTTGTGATAAAGGTATAATATGTATAAATATCTGTGTGCATGTGTATATGTATATATGTGTGTATCACTATGAAAAATCCTTTAAGATATAGTGTTAATATGGTTTATAGCTATTAAATTAGAGATCACATCATTCGCAGAATCCTAATCTTGTTAGGTCATTTGACAGATCTGTGATTTCAGAGTAAGATGTAAATAAGGTCATATAGCCAGAACAAGGAGAAGCGGCTCTATTTTTATATCTGCATAGGCATGTATATTCTTATATCCTGCAGCACTTTTCAGTCTTCTCATAGCTTTTGCTACAGTCTGGTGAATCATCAAGATAGAACCAAACTTTGACCTTTTTGTAAGCAGTGTCAAATCATGCACAACACTAGTATTTCTGGTTCACAATAATATGAGAAATGTCTGATTCACTTAACTTCTAAATGGCTAATAGAAAAGTAGAGCCATATGGTACAAGATATAATTATTAAATGAACCTGAAAACCTTAAGTATATTATTACCTTGGTAAAATTACATCTTATACATGAACAGATGAAAGCACAAGTTGTCTCTTAGAATAGATTCTTAACCCTGACCAAGTTTGTCTCCATAGGTTAAACATCACAAAAATACCTAAAGCATATTGAGATATAAATGTAAACAGCTTTTTTGTGTCAAAAAAATAATTTTATAGCTTAGAGAAAGTCTGAAATTTTAGATTCTTCAGGGTGTTTCTGCTTTCTCCCCTTTTGCAGAGGTGCCAGCAGAAAGGTCCCCCCGCAGACGGAGCATCTCAGGGACCAGCACATCAGAGAAACCCAACTCCATGGACACTACAAATACCTCCCCTTTCAAAGTACCAGTAAGTGTTGCTTTCCACTAATAGATATAATTTCTCCTCACTGTTAAAGTAATCTAAACATTTGTTCCTCAAGAATTTTATTGCAATACTGAGGATAAAGGCCAGAAGTATAAATATCTATTGATTAACTGTGAATCATGTCAAGTATGAGGTCTATAAGATTTTAAGGAATACTGTTTTGCTTGTGGACTATTTTAAAAATATAATTAATTTTTTTATTAAATGTAAATTTTTCTGAATTATAGAGTGCAAATCTTTGCAGGTATCCTTAAATCTAGTGATTAGCTAAAAATATATTAATATTATAGTAAAGTACAAACATTTGCCAAAAGCGTACTGAAGTGGGAAGACCATAGCGGAATAATATGTTGGTACTAGGAATAGCCTTTCTGCCTCATTGCAAAACTCAGATTTTTTATACTTTATTATTTTATAATTTATGATCTGTGTGGGTGCACATGTGCATGCATGCATTCACTGTGGAGGTCAGAGGACAACTTTGTGGCATGTTTTCTTCTCTTCTACTCTGTATGGATTTTAGGAATTGAACTTACGATCTTAACCTATTGAGCCATCTTGCCAGCATCTGTCATTCAGATATTAAGTCATCTCTTCTCTTTGAGTATTAGGTTTGTAGTGTTATAAAAGGCATATTTAAGGAGAATTGCTTCAAGAGATCTCATTATTCTAAGTACAATGATCAGTATTCTATAGAAATAAGCTTTTCTATTTGGAGAAAAAAAAAACACACTTTTCCCCTCTTAATGTAGCCAAACTATTATGTTCTTATTCCAATACTTAGAGGTTGAGATAGATTTTAAGTAGAACGTTTTAAAAGATGTATGATAGATATGCTAGTTAACACCAGTAGACATTTTATTTCTGTTATCTCTTAAGAGCAGTATACTTTTTCACATTAAGAGTAGATAGTTTGTGGATATCTGTTTCTGTAAGAATCTTTCTGAGTTAATAGATTTCTATAGGCTTCAAGTGAGTACTACATTAATACTGTAATCATGATGTGGCAGATACTTAAAAGCAACAGATACAATGTCTTACTAAATTTCTTAATTCTATAGACACAGCTACATTTTAATTTTTATGAATGATAAAAGCATGTTTCTTTCACCTTTTTTTCTTTTTTCAAACAAAGCAGAAACCAACACATCTTAACATGTATTAGTAGTTTACTGTGTTTTTTGTTGTTGTTTTGTTTTTGTTTTTATGTCAACTTATCTGGGAAGAGGGAATCTTAATTTAGAAAATGCTTCCATAAGATTGGCCTTTAGGTAAGTTAGTGGAGTATTGTCTTAATTAGTGCTTTATGTTGGGGTCTCAACCCATTATGGGTGGTGTCATGTCTGGGCTAGTGGTCCTAGGGTATATAGGAAAACAGACTGAGCAAGCCAGTAGACAGCACCCTCCACCCCCGACAATGACCTCTCCATCAGCTCCTGCCTCCAAGTTCCTGTTCTTATTTCTCTCTGTGATGGACTGTGATATAATAAACAATTTCCTCTTCCAAGTTGCTTTTGGTCATGGTGTTTTATCACAGCAATAGACATCCTAAGACAGTAATTTTAAAAGACATCATTGTACTTCAGTGTGTATTATACAGTAGTTAACTGGTAACAGTGATCCTGAATTATTAAGAAAAAATGAGATTTTCTTTTGTTTTGCTATTTTTTCAAGGTATAACTGAGTATATTATATATCAATTAATAAGACTTAAACTACCTATGTACAGAGTTCAATGATACACTTGACTGGATTGGGTTTCAGTTTAAGATTTTCACAGTTTATAGCTGGAATCAAATGGTACTTTGTTACATTTTTCATAAAGTACTCAAATGAGACTAACTTTCCACATTATGGTAACAATGAAGAATGTCCTAAATTATGTGTGAAGTTTGTGTTCAGAATTTTTAAAGTTTTAATTAATTAGGTACTGAAATTTTTGTTTACTTAAATAATAAATTGGCAACTAACTTAAGGGTTATCTTAATAAAGCTAACCATTTGTAAGTAGATGTTTCAAAGCAATAGGAGAGAAATACTTAAGACCAAGTAGTACTTTCAAACGGTGTGCTCATTTGATAATCATGGAAATAATGAGGGAAAGAAAAGGCTCCTTATTAGCAAAATTACAGTCACAAAGTCATGTATTTATTTCTAGGAGAATTAAACACTCAGAAGCCCTCACCTAGGCATTTTTCTAAAATTAACCATCAGAACAAACTCAGTTGTTTGTTTATTTTGTTTTGCTTTATCAACTCCCTCTAAAAGAAAAAGGCAAATAGCTAACATGTTCTGGTAACCTTGGAGCATGTCATTATATTTCATAGTAATATAGTAGATAGAAGTTGACACTGATAATGGTCTTTTAAAAATGATCTTCAATCATTTTTAAAAATGAAATTATATTTGTTCTTATTTTCAAAGTATAACTGGGTATATTGTATATCATTTGAGAATACTTTATATCTTTAATGTAGGTGATCTTTATAAAACTTGCTGTTCAGAAAGGTCTGTTTATGCTAGTTGATAACACATTATTGTTTATTGTTTGGCAGAATCATCACGTGTTTTGATCATACTCACTCCTCACTTTTCTCTTTTTTCCTGTCATCTGTTTCTCGTTTAACAGTGAATATCTATTCTGATTATCTTTGTAACTGCCCCAGTTGCTCCATACAGTACCTTACACATAGCAAACATCCAGTCAATAATTATTGAGTGGATAAGATACACATCAATTATACAAGGATCCATATAAAATGAGTCTATCTCTCATTGAGTCTTTTGGTATAACTGATGTCTCTAGTAAATTGAAATAATAAACTTTTGCTATATAACAAACATTGTATAAGATTATTTGAATTGTTCCTGTGCACAAGTAGGGTTTTTTTTCTCAATAAAGAGAATTTTTAGTTAACAGTTGAGATTTATGTCTGGAGTACATTTTGTATATATTTACATTTGGAAATTGAAACTAGTTAGAATCTTTATTTAGTAACTTGCTTCTTGAAATATTTCTTTTGAGTCCTTCACATATGCATATGTACAAGGTCGCAATGTTTTTGGTAGTTGTGTGTTGTGTCCTAGATTTTTCAAACAATTTTAATTATTCGAATAGCTTTTGCTTCTTAAAAAGATAATTTTGTTTGTTTTTGCTAGAACATATTTTTACCTTGGTATATTTGTGCTTTTCTCTATATAAAACTTTCTTTGTATATTTATGCATTGTTCTTAAGATATTTGAGTGATTTTATGGAGGAAATGAGGAACAACTGACTAAAATAAGTTATCCCTACTTAAATTTAATTCAAAAAGGAACATGTCTTAAAGTTGGATATACATAGAAGAAACTATGGTTTGGGAACAGGCTTCTTTGTACCCTATTTATAAAGTGACTGTTGATATTTAGGATTTTTGTATGACTTCTACTTAAATGATACCATCCATTTGGCATTGACTAGAGAGCGCTGCTTGTTTTCTGGGCCAGGTGTTCAGCTTAGTGTTCTCATTTCTATAGCACAATGATCTGAGTTGGCCTTGTCTATAACACAATACAGTTGCAGCTGCATCATTTGTATTAGCTTTGAGCTTAGCTCTGAAAGAATCCAGACACTAAAAAATATGCCAAGACTCCCAAAAAGCATAGTAGAACTAAAGCAGTAGTCAAATACTCCTGTATAACCTTCTTTATCCTCTAGTTACTATGACACTTGATTAGTCCCAGTCAAACAACTATGTAAATATAAGAGATGCCAAGCCATTAAATCTTTGTATAGTTAAACAAACAAACAAACAAAAAACCAAACCACTGGAAAATAAAGTGAAGACTATAAAAACATATTGGGGCTGGAGAGATGGCCCAGCAGCTGAGCACTGCAGGTCTTCCAGAGAACCTAGGCTCAGTTCCCAGCACCCACATTGGGGCTCCTAGCCAACCATCTGTAACTCCAGTTCCATGGGATTTGATGCCCTCTTCTGGCCTGTGCACATACGTGTTGCACAAACACTCATGCTTAAAATGAATAAATCTTTTTAAAAGATTTTAAACACTACAAGTGACGGTGTCCCTTTTCTTAAGTATCATGCTGTCAGGATCAGCTGGTTTCTGTTGTAACTGGTGTCTTCTCTATGGTCTATGAAAGTACCTTTCCAAATTAGACAGACAGTTTCATATACTCTTAAGAAAGATTA
>PVIH01001424.1:66212-215384 GCA_004025045.1 Sigmodon hispidus
TTTTTTTTTTTTTTTTTTTTTTTTTTTTTTTTTTTTTTTTTTTTTTTTTTTTTTTTTTGCTTGTTGGTTTTTGTTTTTTAAAAGATTCCTAGATGCTTCTACTATGCACCCTGGAATTGAGAATTATTTGCCTTCATGATTGGTAAAATATGAGGAACTCATTTATGACAATCCATCTACAAACATCCACTCTTTCTTTTGTACCTTCAAGTCTGACATACAAAACTAATCAGCAATACTTCCTCTGTGGCCTGCTATTGCTCACGTATAAATTTCTCTACAGCATAATCAATGCATATATGTTATATGTATACACACACACACATATATTTATATATACATATGTTTGCCTTGGTCAGTTAGACTACCAGTTTGACAGACTGTTTACTATGACAGTCAGTGAACAACATAAGAGTCTCTCTTAGGATTAAAATAATGAAGTTAAATTTATTGCATCTTAAGCTGAAAAGCTATTTCAAATTTTATATCCATATTGCTCTTATATTCCAGGAAGATAATTACTGCCATTTCTCCTAATACTTATAGACTCTATTCATCTTTCCTCCTCCTTTTCACTGGCCATCCATACAGTTAAATTTGTAATAGAATCACCCTGCAATACCTCTTTTGATAAAGAGTATATTTGTATTCCTATGTGTATGAATATATAACATAAGGTATATAAATACATTATTACTATACGTAATAATAACATGCTAAACAGATAGGTTAGGGTTAGGTTACAGGAATTTTGTGGTACATTTCAAGATACTAACTGCACCTTTAAGTCAGTTTGAGATCAGAATAGATATAATTTAATGTTAGATAGCCTAGAAAATCTGAAATTTAGCATCTTGGTGTGCAGGACAAAAGAATAAAGTTAGACACATTCTTTCAAGAATGGAATCTAAGAATAGAGATTGGTTGGTACCTGGCAGAAGGAACAGAAATTGTTATCAAGAGTCTAACTTGAAAGAATAAAAGGATGTGAAAGAAACACTCAATCTATGGTAATCCTTAGAAGTAGACCTGCAGCAGACTAAGTACTAAAGAGTCTAGTTTATCCCACCCAGGAGAAAAGGCTTGCTCAAGAGGATAATGCAGTCACCTATATATAGCACATTCTTTAGATAATATCCCTCTTTCACAAGAAAAGATATTTCTCCTTGCCTTTAATGGGGGAGGGTGAGACACAACTTTTACTTTATAATCAAAGATAACTGTTTCAAACTAATGTCCATTTAAGGATGACATTAGCCACTAAGCTTACCAAATATGTACAACAGACATCAGATATTTCCCTCCTATATAGGAGTTAAGAAGCTAGTTATAGCTTTGGATCTGAAACACCTTGGACTGGTACCTTGGATGCCACTCCCTCTAGAGGAACACCAGACTCGACTCAGTCTTGATGTTGGGGTGAGGAAACTGGATCTGCCAGATGTAGATGCTGAACTGAGCCAGCTTGGGACCTTGGGACCTTGAGACCTCCTGCCCTTGCTGGGGAAGAGATGGGGAGATGTGGAGAAGAGAGAGTGACTGGAGGGGGTGGGAGGGGTAAGGGACCTTGAACAAGGATATACACAGATAGAAAATGTGACTTTATTCATAATAATAAAAAAAAGAAGCTAGTTATGTGGAAAGAAAATGTTTCCAATGTTATGATTTTGCTAGGTGTTTTCCTAATTGTACAAGAAGTGTTTTTGCCCCTTTCTCTAAAACTTTGCAAGATACAAGCACTGTTGTTAAGGAATACCCCGAGGTGCCTCTTGGAATAGAGCTCTTTAATACTATAATCAATACTACTTCTATTATTCTGAATTTTTTGTTTTGTATATTTTATATTAAGCATCTACTAATTTTATCTTAAAGGAATTTTATTCTGTAATATTAAAATATCATTGTATTTTTATCAGACTATTGGATAGCTAGTTAAAAAACAAACAAAACTCCTAAATGAGGATTCTCTAAGGAAGGTAAAGAGTGGTTCTTATGTACCTGAAAAGAGGCTCTGTATCAACTGTTAGGGGAGATCACATCAAAATGATGCATTGCTACTTGTAGGATAGTTATAATAAAAACAGAGAGACAATAAGCATATTAAAGATGTAAAGAAACTGCAATTCTCATACATTGCTGGTAGGAATGTAAAGTAATACAGCCATTAAAAAAAAATAGTTTGACAGTTCTTCAAAAAGTAAATGTTGAGCTGCCATTTGATCTAACAATTCTACTTCCATGGATGTAATGAATGGAAAACATGCCTTTACAAAGTGCACATAAATGTTTATATCATCATTATTTATAATAACTAAAAAGTAGCCACAACCTAAATATCAGCTGAAGAACAAGATGTAAAAAGTGTGGTCAATCCATATAATTGCCCATTACTCATAAGAAATCAAAATATGCTAGCACATCAGTGAAGAAAAAGAAAGGTTAGAGAAGCCAAAACAGAAATCCAGTTTATATGTTTTAAGGAAGTGTGTATGGAAAGTTCAGAATCATAGAAGTGAAAAGGTTTGGGAATTAGGTTGTGGTGATGGTTGTACAAAGCACCGCTTCTCTTTTTATTTTTTGAGATCTTTAAAATGCTAGGACTGCAGGCATGAACTACTGCTGCACCCAGCTGAGCTATTTGAATACACACAAAAAATGGATTTGCACACTTTAAAAAGAGTAATTTTATGGAATATGAATTATACTAATAAACATGTGAAATTAAAATATAGGCCTATGAGACAGGATATAACGTTTTACTGATACTTTTTAATGTCATCATAAATTGAAGCAATAATATTTTTAATATACTAGATTAAGTAAAGTATATTTAAGGGAAAAGGCAAAAAAAATTTAAGTACATTGTTATATATTACTTATTGCCTACAAAATTCTTAAGTAGTCACTACTGATGCTTTGAATAATTGCATTTTATGCAAATTATTTTTTCTTCTATAGGGAAAATAGTATCATATTTTTGGATGTGGAAATAGGAAGCATAACATTATTTTAAAACTAAATAAAGCAGGGACTGTAGAGATGTCTTAGCAGTTAGGAGCACTTAATGTTCTTATGGAGAATCCAAGTTCAGTTTTTAGCAATGCTCATAGCTCCAGTTCCACAGGAACCGGTGCTATCCTCTGGCCTCGCAGGCCACTGCTTATGCATGGTACATATATGATCATGCAGGTACACAGACATTAGAATAAACGTATAGAGACTGTGCCAGTGTTTTGATGTAGATGGTTGATATCTTAAAGAATAAGTCATCAGGTCTTTGCTGCATCCTTTCATACTCATCAGTCACCTCTTCATCCCGAACACCATTGACTAATGGCCTTCGGTTATCATTGTCACCTCTTCCTTCCTAACCTGGTGTTAAGGCCAACATCATGAAAAAGAATCCAGTACAGTATCTAAGCACTGTACTCAGAAAGCCCGTGCATGGAGCTGAATGTTTTGTGGTTGTAATATCGAAACTCTTGGTCCCCTTTTTGTATGTGTGAACATGTGGGGGTGGTACATGTGCACATATGTGCATTTGCATGCAAAGATCGGAGGACACCAGGTATCTTTCTCAGTGGTTCTCCATCTTAGCTTTGTTTGTTTGGCTTTTGTCCTTTTCACCTGTGTGTGTGTGTGTGTGTGTGTGTGTGTGTGTGTGTGTGTGTCTGTGTCTGTGTCTGTGTGTCTGTGTGTGTCTGTGTGTGTGTCTGTGTGTGTGTGGACAAGCACATGTACAGATGCACATATGTGTGTGATCATGCATGTAGAAGGCCAAAATTAATATTATGAATCTTTCTAGGTCATTCTTCCTCTTTACTTTTTGAAGTAGGGTTTCTTAGTCAAGCCCAGAGCTGGCTGATGGAGCTAGTCCCTGCTAAACAGCTAGATCCAGGGAAACCATATTCTGAAGCTAGAATTATAGAAGAGGTATCATGTCTACCCGGCATTTATGTGAATTCTAGGAATCTGATCTCTAGTCTTCCTGCCTGCATGGCAAGTATTTTAACCATTGAGTCATCTCCCCAGCCCACCTAGTCTTTAGTTTTTATTACACTTTTAAGTGTATGTCTGTGATCATATACATTTTGTATACATTGCTATAGTACGTGAGTGGAGGTCAGAAAACACCTTTTAGGAATCAGTTCTCTCCTTCTCAACCCAGGCATCAAAGTCATGTCTTGTACAGTGTCATTCTTTTCCTGCATTTTGAACTGTTGCCCCTGCATTTATACTGAGGCCCACTAAGTGTACA
The DNA here is from genome assembly GCA_004025045.1 of Sigmodon hispidus. Lineage (NCBI taxonomy): Eukaryota > Metazoa > Chordata > Mammalia > Rodentia > Cricetidae > Sigmodon > Sigmodon hispidus. The sequence continues at coordinate 70,471 of PVIH01001424.1, forward strand.
GTGTAATAAATTGTTAGACTCGCTCACCTCTAGCCTCCAGTTCTGCATCACTTTAATCTTCCCGCTGCTGCCAGCATGCCTTAACTTAGCCTGACTGTTAGTGCTTATGTGATCAGACTTGGCAGCAAGCACCCTCACTACCATCTTACCAGCCTACACGTTATCTTTTGAGACATGTTCTCCCACTGATTCAGACAGGGTTGCCAGCCAGCAAGACCCAATGCTCCTCTTGTGTAGTCAGAAGTTGCTCTGTCCTGCCCAGCAGGTCCTGCAGCCATTTGTCCCAAATAATCATATAAAGGCTTGTATTAACTACAAGCTGCTTGGCCTGTGGCTTAGGCTTATTACTTGCTCTTATGCCTTAAGTTAGCCCATTATTCCTATCTGTGTTTAGCCACATGGCTTGGTACCTTTTCTCATTGCAGCATTCTAGTCTTGCTTCTTGTGTGTCAGGCTGGTGTCTCCTTCTGCCCTTCTTCTTCCCAGGGTTCTCTTAGTCTGGTTTCCCCAACTATACTTCTTGTCTGCCTTCTGGCCAATACAAGTGACAAATGTTGACAATGTACAAGAGCATAGTCTCACAGCACTCCCGTCTCACCTCTCTAGTGTTGGAGATATGGACACTTTTGGCCAAACCTGGCTTTTTGTATAGTTACTAGAAATCAAACCCAGGACCTCAAGCTTATGACAAGCACTTTATTGACTGAGCCATCTCCCCATCCTACAGTCTTGAAATTCCTGGTTGTTACTTGTCTTACTCTTCAAGATCTTCAAGTATCTCAAGTGTAGCACATGACCAACTCTTACACATTTTAGTTGACTTGCTCAATGCAAAAATAAAATGATGAATGCTTGAGCCTTCATATTACTCTTTTGTTACTAAACATTCCTCAGTCATACATTTAAATATTGTATTTTATTAAGTAAGCATTAAGATGCATACTTAATTATATTTTATTCATTTTATATAGCCAACATGATTTAGGAGCCACTTTTTCTAGAGTCCTTTTTATTCACCTTATAACCTCAACATCAGACTTGTGTTTTGTGCTACTAAGGATTGAACCCAAATCTTCACACATGGTAGGTGAACACTGCAGTACTAAGCTATGCTCCACCTCTACACACCACCGCTCCAGACTGTTCTTTTTCCTAGCATGTTCCTGAAAGCTCACTTAAATCTGTGGATGGTATGCATTATTGTCTAGACTATGCAGATTGCAAAGGCATTGTCACCTTTTTATGCTATAGTAGCCTCATCATTATCTGGTAGTTCTGAATTAATCAATATTATGTACCTTTTGTTTTTCAAGATTCTTCAGTTGATCTGGTAAATGAAACAATTAAGGAGGATAGAATATAGGAAATAGAAAAAAATTATAGAAGTCCTCTGAACATTATGGCAGAAAGAATGACTCATGGGGATTATTTTTTTATGAGTTTGTCCATCATTTACAGTATAGTTGGTTATGTAGGAATGTAGTGCCATTCATCTCTGAAAATCAAACAAGATCATAACAAGAGAATGAAAGATCAACCCCCGATGGTCTGTTCTAGTCACCTACATGTTATGCAGTCCATGGGATCACTCTTACTCAGAAGCGCCTTTCCGTTAAAACCAGGTGGTTGCAGTTTAAAAAAAAAAAAAATTGGAGTCTTCTTAACATATGATCTAAGAAGCTAGAGTCATCCTACCCAATTCTGTCAGGTTACCAATACAAGAATTAAACATTGTTAGCATTTAAGGATTTGTTTCTAGAATGAGCAAAAGAGTGGTAACTGTATTTTGGGTCAGCAAGATGGCTCAGTTGGTGGAGGCACTTACCATCAAGCCTAGAGACCTCAAGTTTTATTCCTAGAGCCAACTCTCATAAGTTGCCCTCTGATCGTCACATATTTTCTGTGGTGTACAGCTCCAACACACGTTCACACAAATAAATAAATAAATAAATAAATGTAAAAACTTTCAATAAAGAGAGAACTGTATGCCAAGTGTGGTGGTGGCACACACCTTTAATCCCAGCACTCCAGAGAGAGGCAAGTAGATCTCAGGGAGTTCTAGGCCACCCTGGTTCACATAGTGAGTTCTAGGATAGGATAGCTATAGGGCTATGGAGAGAGAGAGAGAGAGAGAGAGAGAGAGAGAGAGAGGTGCTTTACTGTATTATCTTAACCTGTTTAACCAAAAACAAGTTGAGTGACTTCATTTCACAACTTTTATGTTTTTGGTTGATTGGTTGGTTGGTTTTTTGAGACAGGATCTCACACTGTAGCCCAGACTGACCTACAACCTACTGTGTAGCCCCAGTGAACCTCAAACTTGTGGCACTAACCCTGCCCCAGCCATCTTTCCAGTCACAAAACAAGTTGTTCCTCCCCCTACCGTGTGTGTGTGTGTGTGTGTGTGTGTGTGTGTGTGTGTGATATGTATATACATATATATCCTAAATAAATGAATGAAACATCTTTCAAACACAATCATATTCAGATAAATGTAAGCCTGGAGACATTATCCCCCTTGCTAATGAATAAAACAGCCAATTCACACCATAAAAAGAGTAATCTTCAAGTGGACTAGAGACCTAAATATAGAAAGACAATGGAAACAGACCATGTGGCCACTTTATAAATAGTTGCAATTTTTTTAACCTCAGCACAGGACCCATGTTAAAAGTTAAAAGAACCAATAAGTCTGAATTTACAAAAAAATGTTACTAGGAACTGACAAGATGCCTCCTGGGTAAAAATGCTTGCCACAAAAGTCCAAAGAAGGCAATAGTTCATCAGTGAAACTGTGGGACGCAGACACTGTTATATATTTCTTATAATAATAAAGCATATCAGTATTTTAAGATAGATGGAGGTTTTAAATATTTTAGTTCCTTAACTTATAATAGAAAGATGTTTATAACATTAGAAATAATAGTTAACACCCTCTAGAAGTAATATGCCTAATAAAATCTTTTCTACATTATGCTTTTCCATTTTTCTCTTCCGTTCCTCACTTGTTCTGTCTAAAAAATAAACCAAAGAAGAAAAAGAATGACCTGACAGACATTAGCAAAGAGTAATTGTGTGGTTGATGTTACACCTGTGGCTAACCATTATCCAGAATAGTGATTTTAGGAACATTTCATTTCACTCAAGGCACTAAAAAATGTTTTTAAAATAACTAATAGTCTCCAGCCTCCCTCCATCTTATTGTTAGTCTTAGAAATGAGAGGCAGAGCCAGGCGGTGGTGGAAGTGTCTTGAATCCCAGCAGTCAGGAGGCAGCAGTAGCAGACCTCTTGAGTTGGAGGCCAGCTTGGTCTAGAATTAGTTCCAGGACAGCCAGGACTACACAGAGAAACCTTGTCTTGAAAAACCAAAAAAAGAGAAGGAAGAAATTTAAATTCATCTAATTCATCTCTCTTGACAGTGGGAAAAAATGCCTTTCACACTGTATTATCTAATGTGTTTGGGGGTGTTCATGATAACCTCTGAGATACTGTCCAGTGGGCTAATAGGCTAATAGATCTCACTTTAGGACAATGCTTTCACTCTTAGCTTTTTCTACCACTTCTCACTATTTTCGGACTTAAAGCTATTTTGCTTAATATTCATACTCAGAACTTGAGCTCAGCTTGGTCACTCTTCATTCATAGGAAAGCACATTGTGTATGAGGAACTGAGGTAATCTACTAACAAATAGTTCAGATACTGAACCTTCCTCTTAAACAGTGGGTTTGGCACTGTCTTAATGAATTGGATTTCTCTTAATTCAGACTAATTATTAGCACTCTACTCCACCACTATGAAGTAATTTGCTGTTCCTTAAAAATTGCATAAAGATAAAAATGACTTTAACTAGTTTTATCTTATTTGCCTTTCACTATTGCAATTCAGTAGAGGCTATAAAATAAAACAGAAACAGTCCTAACTATAGGTCAAGACAGAGGAAATAACAATGTAAACAAAAGGTCTCACGTAATCAGGAGAGAGATCTGGTTCTATTACAAAAATCAAGAATGATTTCTGAAAGAAAAAAATGGTTGGTATTTATTTAAGTGGTATCTGGACAACTATGGAACCATTTGGAAAAAATAAATATGTATATCACACCTCACAATGACTCACAAGTGCACTAGAGATCTGTATGTAGGAAGCCAGTAGAAATAAGCCATAGAATTCTTTAACTGTAGCACAGGCAGATTTTTCAGGATGGATACTGAAAAGCCAGCAACAGTTAAGAAGAATCAATGACTATAACCACAAAAATTTTGTTATTAGAAGCTGACACAATACCCCAGCTTGCTACTAAAGTTCAGTGATCTAAGTTTGATCCCCAAAGCCCATGGCAGAGAGCCAGTTCCATAAAGTTGTTCCTTGACTCCTACATGCATACCAAGGGGCACACGCACCTCCAAAATAAAAATGGTAAATAAAACAAATAATTTTATAAAATACCTTTAATTGCATAATTTAAAACACTACAACAAAGAAAACAAACTGAGACAAAAGACAACTAATAACTGAGAAAATATTATCTATTTTAAAACTATTGAAAGTCAGAAAATAAATGATCAGAACACAAAAAAATTTAAAAACTGAGGATTTGAGGAAAGGCATAAACATGTCATTTTGGGAAAAGTAGAAGAAAGGGAGGGAGGGAGAGAGAGAGTCAGTCAATGTCTGTGTTTTTGAGTGAAGGTGAGTGTGAAGGAGAGAAGATGACGTTGGATCCCTTGGAGCTGGAGTTAGAGGCCATCGAGAGCTGCTAGACATAGGTGCTGAGAACAAACCCAAGTTCTCCGCAAGAACAGTGCACCCTTAACCACTCAGCTCTTTCTCCAGCTCCTTAACAGTCACGGGAGGAAGAAAGGAAAGGGTAGAGAGAAAGGAAAAACTAAAAATTATTCTGAATGTCTAAAACCCTGTTCAGAATCACATTCAGAGAAAGGTAAACCTGGAGTTAGGATGAAGATGTGGGAAACAGACACTGTCATACACTGTTGATGGAAAGGCAAGCTGGAACGGCCCTTCTGAAAATGTGATGAACAACATATCTCTAAATACCTTTTGATCTAGAATCTGCCAATCCACCCATGAAGATAAGCCACCAACATGAAAATACATGTGCACATTTATTTATTACAGCAATGTGTATAATTTTAGAATACTTGAAATAGCACAAATACTTATAAAAGAACAAACTACTATATGTAGAGAAGGCATGCTAGTGTACTTTACCCTCAAAATACATTGGCACAAAGTTGGCTAAGTGTTTACTTGTTTAGACAAGTAGCAGCTCCCTTAGAATTGATGATGCAGATTTCCAGAAGCTCAGATCAGCTTCCTCGGCAGTTGTCTTTGGAGGGAGTGAGTGATGCCTCGTGGAAGCCGAAGCCGATCTTCCTGGGTGGCCCCTCCGACCACCCAGGTCCCTCAGATGTGGGCTACTCCCAGACAAGCACCTGCAGCTCAGCCTTCAGCAGCAGCTGCACCATCTGCAGTTGGCTCACCTGCTGCTGCACCCAGGCAGCCAGGCCTGATGGCCCAGATGGTAACCACTGCGGCTGGTGTGGCTGTGGGCTCTGCAGTGGGGCACACCCTGGGCCATGCTATGACTGGGGCCTTCAGTGGAGGTGGTAATGCTGAGCCTGCAAAGCCTGACATCACCTGCCAGAAGCATCAGGGAGCCCAGCTGCTGGACCAGCAGTCTCATGGGCCCTGCTCCCTTGAGAGCAGTTTCTGGTGTGTGCCCAGAACCAAAGTGACATCAAGCTCTGTGAGGGCTTCAACGAAACAGGCTCTACATAGTTCATAGTGCAAGTGTGGTCCCTGAGCAAACGTGATTGCTAATGGCTCCATTACTTCTGTCTGAATGGTCATGAGAGAGTTCTCACTGGGCACATAAGTGATGGCTTCCTTGAACCAACTGTATTGTTTTGTGTGAGTTAATGAAAATAAAGTGTTATTCTGAAAGGAAAAAAAAAAAAAGATCAGCTTCCTCTAAAGAGGAAGAGTCATATGGCGCCAAGAATTTGAAGCTACAGACTCCATTGCTGTGAGTGCTCAGAACCTGTTGCTTTAACTTTAGGGTCTCAAGACTCAGCATCCAGCTTTATAGCTTCTTAGCAATCAGTTTGAGAAGTCTGGTCTTTAAGCATTGGTAGCTCAGGAACTCTTCTAGCAGCTAGACTTGCATTCCCTTTCGGTTCTTACCTTTTCTTCTTCCTAACTTCTATCCAGCGTCTCTGCCATCTTTAGTCTTAATATTTCCACCAACCTTCTTAGCTTCTTGTAGAGCCTGCCCTCTGGTACTCAGGGAACTATTTAGCCACCTCCTCCTCTTGCAGTTCTAGGCTTCAGATAACAGGGTTCTGAGCTCCTGGAGGCTCTTTAAAGTATTCAGCAGCTCCTGCTAGTGGTGAAGTCCTGCATTTAGCTGAACTGGACCCTTACCTCTCAGTAAGTCTGTGAAAATCCCAGCCTCTGACTATCACTGCTGGAGCTAGAAACGCTGGATTCTTGTTTGTTTGTTTGTTTTATGCAACCAAGAAACCTGCTTTACTGGTTATAAAGACTACAAGTAGGTAAAAGACTATTTAGAAGAAAGCTTTATTGTGGTCTAATATTGCAACATGAGGGAGAGTTATTTGTTTAAAGGAATGAAGCCTTCCAGACTGCTCACTAACACACACACACACACACACACACACACACACACACACACACACCCTAAAACATACCTATTTATATAACTAAAAGGGTAACAGAAATGCTTATGCTCAGATTGTAATTCTATCACTCACATGCTGTCTTCCAGCTCCACCAATTATAAGTAAGTTTTATATAAATGAAAACTCACAGGCCTCACCTAAATACAACCTCATTTCTGTGAAGTACAATCTTTTTATTGAATACTAAGGGAGGTCCCTCCTGTCTTGAAGATACTATTACAAGGTCCAGAGCAGCCAGGCACATGGCTCCCTGTTGGAGGTTATCTGGAGGGTCACAAAGGTTTGTCATGTATGAAGTGAAGTTTTCTAGCACTGTTGCATGTTGAAATCCGTATAATTAGAGCAAGACCCCTGAAGCAGAAATGGCCTCAGCCAACCACAGCTAAGAGCGCAGTTCTCTGTGTAGCCACACTTCATGGAAATGTTCAAAGCAGCTGAGTTGCCATAATGACCGTATAGCTAGCTGCCAGAAAGGGGCTGCTAGATTGACAGCTCCCTCCATGGTCAAGGCAATTAGGGAAAGGGAAGAGTCTGTTAGCTGCCATTTATGAGCAGCTTTGCCTATTGAGGAGAAACAGTAATTGTTAAAGAATATTTAACATAAAGAACTAGCCTTCCAGTATTAACCAGTATTTCACTCTTACCCAGATACACTCAGGGAATTGGGTCATTTGTTCTCAGTTGTACATACAACAATGGAACTTATGGATTCAATATGTTATGAATACCTGGTTTTACAGGGCAAAGGGGACTTTTTTATTGTTAAGATTAAGGACCTTAAATTGGGAATATTTCTCTAGATTGTCTGTGTCCAATCTAATTACCTGAAGCTTTAAAAGCTGAAAATGTTGGAGCTCAAGAGCTGGCTCAGTGGTTGCTGCCTATGAGAACCTGTTAGAATCTTAGCACTTACATAAAAATTGAAAAATGGCTATAACTCCAGCACTGAGAAGGAAGGAGCAAATTATCAGCCAAGCTAAAAACTACAAACTCCAGGCTAGGGAAAAGTCAGCCTTCAAAACAATAAGGCAACGAGTGATAGAGGAGGACACCTAACACACTTCCCTGGCTGCTGCACAGGCAAAGGCATATATACCCTACACACACACACACACACACACACACACACAGAGGGAGACATACACATGTCGGCATAAACCACATATATACAGAGAGAAAATAAAACACCAAAATCCTTTTACAGGTTCAGGAAAAGAGGGTGCTACAAAATAAAAAAATATGGCTGCCTTTTATAAGGTGGAAAAAGCAAGAATGTGATTCTCTTTTAAGACTTTTAGACACCTTGATCTCAGTCACTGGAGTTTTATATTACACTTCTGGCCCACATAACTGCAGGACGAATTTACACTGTTGAAACCACCATCTTTGTGGCAGTATGTTTAGTTTAAAAATGAATGCAGTTGAAAAGCTGGTGAAATTCCAGTGTATAATTTAATTTAATATATCTTCAGTGTTAAAAGTTACTAGTTTTCAAAATTATACATTTGTGGCAATATATTATAGGAAACTAATACAGTAGCTAGGTTCATATGGTACCTATATTAGTTTCTTATTTTTCATAATTGTACTTACCTAAGCTTAAGAGAAGCTGGCTAAAGGAAATTTCTCTGTACTATTTTCCCAATTTTTCTGAAAATCTAAATATCTGATAATCTGAGGGAGGAGAAAACACTCCATTATTAAAACAGAACTCAGCCTGGTACATGAAGACTCCTTAGCCATTGTTCATGAGAGCTTCATTTTTAATAGCCCCAAATGGAAACAGCCTTAGCACAGTAGCCAGTTGGCAAATGAGTAAGTAAATTTTGGCACCATAATACAATTAAATAAAAAGGCACAAATCTGATATATGTAATAATGTGAGTATGTCTAGAAATGTTCCACTAAGTGAAAGACTGCTTGCTGTATGGTTCTGTTTACATGACATTGTATGAAAAAGCAAACTGTCTGGGAACTAATCAGACTGTGACTCCTGGGAGCAGAGGAGAAAGGAAGAGCTCTGTTGCAGAGGGATGTGAAAGGAGGTGCTGCTGATGGAGATGGTCTTTATCTCAGCTCCATGTACATTGGTCACTGCTCGGCAGGCTAGCCACGTTAAAACCGAATGCCATTTTATGCATTATGCTTCAGAAACTTATTTTAAAAGAAACTGTTTTTTGTTTGTTTTTTGAGACTAGTTTCTTTATGAAACAGTTCTGGCTTTGTAGGCCAGGCTAACCTTGAACTCAGAGATCCTCCTGCCTCCGCCTACCAACTGCTGAGATTAGACCACCACTGTCAGGCTAAGAAAATATAGGATGCATAAAGGATGTGTTTTAAAATATAGTACATAAGGCTTGACATAATTTGATAGGAAAATAATCAAAAGAAATCTAATAATGTGTTCTATCAGATAAAAATGAATCTCAGCCATGTGGTAGTGGTGTTTACCTTTAATTCCAGCACTTGAGAGGCAGAGGCAAGCAGAGCTCTGTGAGTTCGAGGCCAGCTTACTTTACAGAATGAGTTCAGGACATCCAAGGCTACACAGAGAAATCCTGTATGGGGAGGGAGGGATGAATCTCTAAACTAGAGAATATTTTTAGTGATAAAAATATGTTACATATCTTCCCATTTGTGCCTCAATAAACTTGTAACATCTATATATAACATATAGCAGTTATAACATCACATATTTTTAATTTTAAAATATGTTAAATTAAAAAAATATTTTGTGTGCGTTTGTGTTCAGAAGACAACCTGCAGGAATCTATTTTTCCCCTCCACCATGTGAGTCTCCTAGATCTAACTTAGGTCTCAGACTTGGTAACAGGTACCTTTATCCACTGAAGCATCTCAACTGCCTATTTTTATATTTTAATATATAAACAATATCAACATGTTAATATTGGTTCAATCTGATTAATAGATATGTTTATTAACTTGAGAGCTCTGTGTTTAAATTTTTAATAATAAAATATTTACTTTGTTCATAAAGCAATGCTCACACTGAATCTTGTGTAAAATGTAGATCTCTAGGCTGAGAGTGCAGCTCAGTGGTAGTGGAATACACAAAGCCCTGGGTTTGATTCCAAGCACAGCAAAAACCAAATGAAACAAACAAACAAAAAATATAGATCATCCCACCCTAAGCCCCAAGATTCTGATCAGTTGGCTATAGGCTTAGGAAAACAATCTTAGTTTTGTCTCTCTGATGTCTAAATTGGGGAAGGGTCATACCAATATTGATACAGTTTCTAACTATAAAATACTTTGCAAACTTTTGTTCTTATTACCGGAATCTGGTTTCCCATCTCGTCTGGACTCAATTGGGAAGATTAATGTGATGGCAGTGGAAGCTGTTTCAGTGGTCTTCTCCCTCTCCTTCCCGATTGTTTGAGTTATCTTTTAGTCAACTTTTAGTACATATCTAATAGGTTCATAAAATAACTAAGAGAGAGTGTAAGGGAATAATAATAGAGATAATTTAGTCCTTCTAATCAGGTAAATTACAATCAATGATAAAACATACAAAATAGACAGATTAACTTACTAAAATAATTTTAAAAACAAGAATGAAAACAGTGCTCACCAAGTCTTTCCTAGTAGACAGGGTGGCATTTTCTTAGTGAGTCATGCCACATTTTAATGAAATGCTATGAAAAGTTCCTAATCACTTGGAATGCTCTGTGGTCTCTGATGTGAGAAGCTTTCAGGCAGAGGTTCAGTGCACATCCCTGTGTTTTCCTGTGAAAGGTGATAACATGTTTCTGTCTCCACTTCTCCCTGTCTTAAGGGAGTAGTAGCAGGGCCACGCTGCCCTCATGTCAGCGTCTCCTGTTCCCTCCTCTGAGGCTTCAGAGAGCGGTTGCATAGCAGCAGTTTATTTCCGCCACCAATCATGGCCAGATAACCAAGTTTAGTCTTCCGGGGTTACTTTCATTTGTAGGTGGTAGACAACTTTTGTTACTGTCTTTCTGTTACCTACCAAGCTCCAGAGAAAGGCCACATTTGGCTTTCTATTATGCCAGCAGTTGCTGAATTTCAGCCTTTATTTGCAAGAAAATAGTGATCACCAATTAATTAAAGTAAGTCATTTTAGTGCTACCAATTACCATGATGTTGAGCTTATTCAAATGATGAGTTCTTGTACTAAATTTTAAAATTATGTACTATAATTCTTAAAGCAAAACCTTGCTATAATTGTACCTGGATTGAGTATGGTATAAATTTTTTTGTTGTTTTGTTTGTCTTTGACTGTTTAATTAGAATTATGTTCAGTTAAGTTCAGTGTCAGGAGACTTGATGTGTATAACCGTCCTTTGTTTCCATTGACACTGAAGGGTTTGGGCCGTGAACTTACAGAATCTTTATATTCTTCATATAATTAGGACACAGATATTATACTGTGAGAGGAAAACATTCTTATGTTAGTATTCATCTGTTCTTAAATTTTATTTATAACTTGTTTTTCTAATACTCAGTAACCCCAGGATTAGGTACATATATCAGTAATGTAGCATTGCTCACTTCAGTTTGATTGTATAGTATAACCTTCACTGACAAATTCTAACAAGTCAAATTAACACTGGGAGTTTTTGCTGCTTATTTTCTTCTTTCTTCAGATAATGCATTCTTTGTGATATATAACCTTTTAATATATATGACAGTACAATTCATATGGGAAAAGTAAGTTACAGTGCTTAGAACATTGAAGGGAAGTTTAGAATTAGCAACATGTAGCAATTTAATAGCAAGAGTGAGGCTGCTTGATCTCAAATCTGCCATTTAGCAACTGTGTGACCTTAAGTGGATCGTCTGTCGTCTATATATAAGATAATCTGCCATTAATAAAAATTTTTGTTCAGACATATTAAGTCACTACACCTATCTGTTTTTCATGAGGAAGGATATTTTTGTCAGAACAATTCACCCATCATTGACTGGGTATGGTTTCTGTTCTTAGAGTGGTTTCAGGGGTCTGCAAGATCCTACCTTCCTCCTTTCAGGGAGCATCAGCACTACTCCTCTGTGACTGCATCTCCTGCTTCCTCCCAATCACTTCTTCCATCCCACACACTAACGTCCTGGCTCTTCCTTCAACGCCTCTGCTGCCTGAAGTGCTTCACAAGCTACTTTGCCTTCAAAGTCTTACCCAGATGTAATCGTTCCTGTAGGGCTACCCAGACCACTTAACACCACCAAACTACTATGTATGGCTCTAATTTACTATAGCACTTGCCTTTTATTTATTGTATTTTTATTTATTGTTAATTTTTTCTACTGATATGTAAGTTTAAAGAAGGCAAAAATTACAAATTTTAATTGCTGATGTGTCAAGTGACTCAAGTATGTGAGTAATAAATGCTCAGTAAAAACACCAATAAATGAATCATTTTAAAATATTTGTTATATGCTAAGTTTAAATCTTAACTCTGCATCTACAAGATGTTTAAACTGAAGCAAGTTATTGAATACCTACTTCATAGAACTGCTGCATGGATTAAATGGTATTTCATTCTGGAAAACACCTACTGAGCCCTAGTATGGTATGCACAAAGCTTTCAGTAAACTCATTAAGTTGACAATTATTTAGCAAGCATCTATAATATACCAAGTATCATTGGGAACACTAAGGGACACATCCCCAAACAAAACTGTCACAGATCTCTGTGGTACTGAAACCTATTTCTGGGTTTCTTTTTTTCCTTTGGTTTGATGGCTTCCAGGAGGAAGGCTTGGTTCTGTGTTCCTGTTCAACAGGCTTTCACCCTTAATTCATGTTTAGCTAGTGTTTATAGGCATCTCTTTTCTGGGGCTTTTAACATATTTAAAAGACTTATTAGTAGTTTATTTATTGGAGGCAACAAAGAGAGATAAAGGATGCTAAATTAAGATGGTATAAACTTCAAACATACATTTACTTCAAGCCATAATTTTATGGACTAACATGAGACAGTCATGGTAAGAAAGAGAAAGGCCCCATATTTGATTTCTGTGTACCACTGCATGTCAGGTAGAGGAAATGAAAAACACCTACTCTATTTGCAGGTTAAAACCTTTTAAAAAGCAGCTCTAGAAAGAAAAGGCAAAAGAGAAGCTTGGTCTGACTTGGGCAGGATCATGTTATTTCATAGTGAAGAGGAGCATTTGTTACCCACATGTGTAGATGGCCAAAATGACCGCAAGGGAGGATGGAACTGGTCACCAGTGAGGGGGCAGGGATGGGAGGAGATGACTTAAACAGCTGAGAAGTGTAGTCTTCAGCAAGATGCTATCATTCCTAACTCAAAGGGTATGTAAAAAAGCAGGGCAGGGGATTATAGCTGTTTTCTGCTAGGGAGAATCTTTAGTTCTGAGCCCATTGAAGAGGGAGTCCTCAGTATCAGGGTGAGAGTCCTAACTTGACTGGATGAAATGGATCAGGCAATTGCCATCCTGTATTCCTGGAGACTTAGAAAATAGTTACTAGAGGGCTGTAAGGAGATGATTTGGTTATAGTAGAACTGAGAGATTTTCTAGGGGAGGGGAGAAAAAGAGGAAGCAAGACAGACCTGAGGAGCTGGTGAGAGAAGGTGAGCATAGAGTTGATTCAAAGTGAGCAGTTGGTCCCATTGCCAGACTAGTGTACCAAAATGAGCTAGCAGAGGTAGCAGGGAGCTACAGACCATCCAAGGAAGGGAACAGGAAAAAGTAGAGGACTGAATTGTATCTGGTCTTGGGTGAAAGGGATAAAGGTCCCTCCCTATTAGCTAGTTTCTCCGAAGCATTTCAAGAGTTTTGTTTGTTTGTTTGTTTGCTTGTTTTGTTTTCTGCAGATGTGTCAGGAACAAATGGATATGTTGCTGGATGAAAGCTATTGGGAGAGCTTGCATAGAACATCTGGTTAGGGTGTAAGGTGAAGTTTAGTAAATAACTTAAGGACAGGGTAAAGCAGTGAGTGTGAGGATAATAAGGAGGAAAGGAGTGGTCCAGGGGAGGAGCCAGAGTGGGAGGGAAACAGAAGCCCATACACAGGAGGACGCTTGTGGTTAAAATACTTTCTAGCCCCTCTCTCTAGGCCTCATTTGAAACAAGTTAATATTTGTTGGCCTAGAAGCAGCATGTTGGCAGAGGAGACAGAAGCCTCATCTTTACCTGTAGTAAGATCTAGTCCTTTTAATCTGGGAGTACTGCCGCAGTCAAGGAGTGGAGCTGGTTCTGAAGGATGTTGTCTGAGTTGAGAAAGAGATTAATTGATGCAAAGGAGGCTTCAGTACAGAGTCCCCAAAACAATGTCCATAGTAGCAAAACGTAATGAATTGGCTGGCCCATGACACATTAGCTCCCTTCCAGAGGTCACTCAAACTGCTTTTAAAGGTTTCAGGTGCAGATCTTTGCTGTAAGAGCTGACAGAAAGGCATAGAGGGAAACAGCAGTTAGAGTGCCTCAGAAGAGTCCATCCAAGGGCCATGATAAACTTAACAGTTAGCAAAGATCCAGAACATCATTCAGGAGATTATAACTGTACAACTCTGAGGGGAACAGTAAGAGAGAAAGCTGCGTAAGAAGAAATTTTATATCAGCATTAACATGAGATAAATGCAGTTTTACAGCTGGACCGTGTTTCAGAGCTCTATAGAAAGATAGGGTAACTGTAATCCACTGTTTGTTACATCACCTCCTGCATGAGGAACAAGCACCTGAAAGCTTTGTAAAAGAAGTTAAAGTCAGCCTCCCAGGAATCAATCTGAACAAAAGGTGTCTATAAGTGCTAGTTCGTCTTTCATTTTGAACTTTGTATATTTGTTTTAAATATTAACAGTGCCAGCTATTATTTAATGAACAGAGTTTCTTAAGTAAAGCAAAAGCTTTGGTTAGAAAAATTTGATAAGGTAAAAATTTTTGAAGTTGGGAATGTTACTTTAAATGACCATACCTAGTATTTGAAAACATGACTTAATACATATTTTGTTAACATTAAATTGTTATACACATATTCCAAGAAACAGTTTAATTCTAAGTTGCAATCCTCCAAAAGAAATGATTTTCAATTTCCAATTTAAAAAGTAATCACCCAATATTAACCTTGTCAAGGGTAAATGATTCAATTTATAAAGCTTTCTGGAATTAACTCTGTTAACAGAACCTTTTAAAAATCTCTGCTTTTGGGGCTGGAGAGATGGCTCATCGGTTAAGAGCACCGTCTGCTCTTCCAGAGCACCTGGGTTCGATTCCCAGCACCCACATGGCAGCTAACAACTGTCTGTAGTTCCAGTTCCAGGCAAACACCAAGGCAAATAAATAAATAAGTAAAATTAAAAAATAAAAAAAAAAATCTCTGCTTTTTGCTGACAGGGTACAGGCTACCTAGGCAGGTGGCAGAGCAGGCCCCTGGGTCATGAGAGAGAGAGCTGGCCACGCCCCCCCTGGTCAGCCAAGTGAGGGTAAGGGAGAGGGAAAAATGCCATCTCCCCTCATCTTGACACCTACAGCATGTGAGGGAGCTGATCCTGTTCTTCTCCAGCTGTACCACTCTGGAGAGTGGGCCCTGTACCTCCCTTAGGCAGCACAGTAAAGCTGACCCCATTGACAGGGCTGTGGGTGAGCTGGCCTGGGAGGCCCTGCCCTGCATCCATAGGTGGTGAGAGCAAGGGAGAGAAGCCCTTCCCTGTTTGCTGCCTGTGGCAGGTGGAAGAACTGGCTGGCACTGCCTCTCACCAGTTGCAGCACTTGGCAAAATGACCCCTGCACCTCACCTGGGAATCACAGTAAAGCTAGCCCTGGTGATAAAAGTATGGGCAAACTGGCCTCAGTACATGAGAGCCAGAGAACCAGGCCTGCATAACCAGTGCTGACCACTGCATTGGTGAGCTAGCCTGGAGCTGTGCTGGAGAGTTCACCCTGGTGTTGAAGGAGAGGGAGAGCTGTCAGACTAACCAACCCAGCAACCACCCAGGCCCAGAACCAGGGCTGTGAATTGGCCCATCCCAGTATCTACTCCATCTGTAAGCTGCTGGAGCATGTGAAGGGGCAAATCCTGCAGACGGAAAGTTTCAGGATCTCCATGGAGCAGGATAACAACAGGACTTCTAAGAGGAGCCTCAGTGAGGATTGATAGTGCAGCAGAAACCAGAGGTCTCCAACCAATGACTCATTGCAATGACCACTTTCAAGTAAAGATGTATGGACTAATGCATATACTTTGTGACTCACTGTGTCACACTACAGCTTCCATGATGAGATTTTCTTTTAAATCTTTATTTTGTTTCGTGGAGGAGAGGGGGCAGGGATTTGCAAGGAAGCAGATGTGAAGGGATGGGGAGATGAATGGGGTTGAGATGCATGATGCGAAGTTCACAAAGAATCAGTCAAATGTTAAATTAGAAAAACAAATTTCTACATTTTTATTCAATATTCTCAAGCAACAGATGAAAGATGAAAGCAGTCAGTCATATCAAATCTAACAAATCATATATATCATAAACTGAATTTCAAAGAAGTCAAAAGCCAACTCTTTACTCCTTTAATATATACACAACACTCTAGGTTATCACATACTGACAGCAGTGAAGCATATTTTTTATCAACATTCTCTTTAAAAATGGATTGGTTGTTCAGAGGCATAATTTGTAAAGCGATAGCCACATTAAATGAGCTGTATGTGTTGTCAAATGTAAGCTTGAAACAAGCAAGTCAAACAAATTGAAAGTAAACTTAACGTTTGCTTAATATACAGTAATATTTCAAATTAGGTGTATTCTTTAAATGGATATAGATTGGTCTCTTTAAGCAAATAGAAACCTCATTTTCTTTATTCTTTTATAATATACTTTTACAAAATGCCAGTTTTTTTTATATGACTCAGTTTCAAAACACACCATCTTTATTCTCTTATATCTTCTAAAAGAGGTGATAGTTGGTATAACTTCTTCCTTAAATGTTTGGTAGAACTCACTAGTCAGAAAACATTTTCCTGGTAACTTATATTCAAAAACTAACTATTGAGTCAGTTACTTCTTTTTCTTTTTAAGATCAAGTCTTGCCATTGCCCAGGCTGACCTTGAATTCCTGGGCTAAAGTAATCTTTCTCCTACATCAGTGCCCCAAGTAGCTAGGACTACAGGCATGTACTAAGAAGCCCAGCTTCTTAAAAGAAAACAGGCTGATTGGCTGTTCTTTGAGTGTGGCAAATTGTAACTTTTGAGGAATTTCATATAGGCCACCAAAATTTTAGACACAGAGTTGAATTTTATTATCATCTTAATGTTGATGAAATCTATACCAATATATCCTCTTTCATTTCTGATACAAGTAATTTATTGTTGTCTTTTTTCTTAAGTCTAGATATAGGGTTATAATCTTGTTGATCATTTCAAGGAACCATGTAAGTTCAGTGATTTTTCTCTTGATTTCATGACTTCAGTTTTATTGACTTAATCCTGTTTTTAGTCTTGTGCTTATTTTATGTTTAATTGCTACTATGTTTCTGGTTCCTAAGGTGAAAACTTGCACTACTAATTTTAGATCTTCTTTCTTAATATATTATTTATTTAATGCTCTAACTTCCCCACTAACTATAATTTCTACTACATCTCACCAATCTAGATGTACTGTTCTCATTTTCATGTAGTTAAAGGTTTTCTTTTAATTTCTTAATTCTTCTCTGATGGGCTCATATGTTACTGACACTCATATATTGTTGGCTCATATATTGTTGGTCTGGCAAGATGACTCAGCAGGCATGCTTGCTGCCGAGAATGAGGATCCAAGTTCAAACTCCACAGCCTACAGGGTAGAAGAAGAGAACTGACCCCTCCCCCCCAAGTTGTCCTCTGACCTATATACATAAACCATGGAACATTCAAATAAGTAAATAAACTTTTTTTAGTAAGAAAGAGGTATATTTTTCAGTAAAAACTTATTTCTAGTTTAATTCCACAGAGGTCTGGAAACATTTGTTACATTGCAGAAGACCAGATTTGGTTCTCAGCACCCATGGTTGTGGCTTACAGCTCTCTGCAACTCCAGTTCCAGGAGATCCAATACCCTTTTCTGAACAACCCTGGCATGTATGTGGTACATATACATACATGCAGATGAAACACTAATACAAATAAAATAAATCTTTTTTAAATATGCCTAAATACAAGGCGTGGTGGTGCATACCTTTAATCCCAACACTCAGGAGCCAGAGGCAGGCAGATTTCTGTGAGTTTGAGGCCAGCCTGGTCTACAGAGTGAGTTCCAGGACAACCAGGGCCATTACACACAAAGAACAAAAACAAACATACAAAAAAGATGCACACACATATGTGTCCAGTGTAATTTTGATGTCTTCAGTTTGTTTGGGGCATTACTGCTGCCTGATGTTCCCTGTGGATCATGTTTTGGTGTCTAATATTAATTTGAGAAAATTTTAATTATTGGTATTTCATAGATTTCTTGTGGGATTTTGTCTATTTTTCCTTTTTCCTCTCTCTTGATATTCTCTTAGACGTGTTACTTCTCATGTACTTCACAGTTTTTGGATGTTTTGGGCTTGTCAGTCTTTGTTCTACTTGATGCTTAGTTTTAGAGGTTTCTAATGATAGGTAACTGTGCCTAGAGATTCTTTCCATAGCATTTCAAGTCTTCTAATAAAACTATGCATATATATTTATATATAGTGTCTAAATCCTGTATTAAATTACAAGCTACTTTAAGACAAAATTGTCATTTGTTTTCACCTTATTTTCTTATAACACCTAATAAAAATCTATACAAGAAATAAACAAAATAAATTTTATTAAATAAATATTACAGCTTTGAGTATGGTCAAATAATTGTCAATAAAATGTAAAATCAAGGGCTAGATAAATAAATTCTATTGGGACACTTTTATTTGAAGTATAGTAATATTTGGTCAGGGCATTGGCCAGCATCTCATCTAGCCCTGATAGTCCAAGTAGACTTCTGTCATTAAGTCTTGCTTGCTGAATTCATTTCTGAGCACATGAGGCAGCAGTTCTCAATCTGTGGTTTGCAATTCCATTGGAGGGGCCACATATCAAATATCTTACATATCAGTTATCTATATTACAATTCAAAATGGTAGCAAAATTATAGTTATGTATCAATAAAATAGTTTTGTGGTTGGGGGTCACCACACCATGAGTCACTGTATTAAAGGGTGGCAACATTAGGGAGGTTGGGAACCATTGATGAGGGAACTGTTCTGATGAAACATTGTAGATAATTTATCTTAAGAACCAATGGCAACTCTTCATCATGACTCTAATATAGCACTGTTCAGCAGATCCGGCAAATCATTGTTTAAAGAAATAAGAATTTTTAAAGATACCTTTTTTTTTTTTTTTTTTTTTTTTTTTTTTTTTTTTTTTTTTTTTTTTTTTTTTTTTTTTTTTTTTTTTTTTTTTTTTTTTTTTTTTTTTTTTTTTTTTGTCTAAACTATTGAGAGATGGCTCAACAGTTAAGAGCACTGGCTGCTCTTCCAGGGAACCCGGGTTCAATTCCCAGCACCCATATGGCAGCTCATAACTGTCTGCAACTCCAGTTCTAGGGGATCTGACACCCTAATGCAGACATAAATATATAACTACTTTTATAATAAGCTAGAATTTAAAATATAGATTAGATGATTGCATCTCTGGTATTTTGGAAAGTGGGTTTACATGTTCTCTCATTTTCTTTTTGAATTTTGTATAGTTAGTTATTTCTGGAATTGGAGATTGAACTGAAGACCTCACATCTACTAAAGTACCAAACTGCGCTCTGAGTCTTACCTATGGTTCCCTTTCTGGGTAGCAAGAATAATTGAGTATGTCATACACATTTTCCTTAGTCATTAAGTAACTTTTGTCATCTCTCCTGAGTAGATCAAGTCCTAATCTTATTAAAATATTCAATTTATGTAAGAGAAAAATACCAACTCAAATACAAAGGCAGAAACACCAAAATAAGAACAGATCTGTTGTCAGCAACCCAGATGCCAAGGAGTACGAAGTGATAGATTTCAAGCCCTGAAAGTAGTATCTTCCAACTAAAAAACAGTTTTTTTAATTAAAGAGTAAAGAAATATTTCAAGAACAGAAGAAACAAAATCAGTTCATGAGCACCAAGCCAGCACTGCAGAAAAAAAGAAGTGTTATACACACAGGAAGTAGGATGAAGCCTTAGTCACAAGAGCAAGGAGACAATCTCATTAAAGGATGGTCAAAAAAAAAGAAAAAAAGGAGCAGACCACAGATACTCACAGGGAGAAAGAGAGCAAGCATTAACCCACCCAACCAAAAATCAACACACAGGAATTAGTGAGCATCTTTCAATAATACCTTAAAGGTAAATAGCCTCAATTACCAAAAAGGAGAGATAGGCTGGGAAAAAAGAAAAAAAAAAAAAAAAACAGCTAGGTTTGTCTCCAAGAAACATGCTTTACTAGTAAAGATTGAAAGCCAGAGGATAGGAAACAATCTACCAATCTACCAGGTGAACTTCAGCCAAAACCAAGTGGGTCTAGCTATTCTGTCGCCCGGTAAAGTAGACTCCAACCAAAATTAGCCAGAAGAGATGTGGAAGGGAGAAAGGGACTCGGCTGAAAGCAAAGCTAGGGGAGTGTGAGACACTGACCATCACTGGGTAAGGAAAGGAGGCGGCGGGACAGTAATGGAGGGGAATGGTTCAGAAGAACATCACGGTGCGGGAACGAAGCTCGGTTTCTGTTGTCTTGTTTTTTACGTCTTATAAAATAGTGACCATCTTCATTCATTCTTGGGTTTATGCAACTTTTTTATTGTATGCTTATTCTTGAGGTGATGATGAGCTCTCTAGTTTGGCAGAGGTGGAAGGAGATTGCCAAAGAATGTAGAGTACTTGGTTCATTTTTTTTTTTTTTTAATGTATTGTCTGAGCATCTTACACATGATGCATTTTAATCAATCAGGCCCTCCCCTACTCTCTTCCCACCAAGCCAAGCTTCCCAAAACTGCATCATCACAGTTCCCTCCCAATCTGATCTACTCACACCCCCCCCCACCAAACCTACTGAGCCCACTTTGTACAGCCAGTTAGTGCCCTGAGCATGGGCACCCTATCAGCGCTCATATCCCTGGAGAAAACTGACACTGTTTCAGTAAGTGACCTTCAGTTGCCTGTAGCTTCTTGCCTGGCTAGTGTTGCGGCCTCATGGGCCATTACCCATCCATGCTGGAATTTTGGATGGCTTGAGGTCACAGAACCTGTAAGTTAACGTCTCAGTATTTTAATGATTTCATCGATGATCTATATTTTATGTAAAATGGTTTATCTGCATTTGAATTAATTTTATAAATATCCAAAGTGAAGTGGCCGAAGTCTAATAACACTTTGAAGATTAACAATACAGTCCTGGTACTACTTAGTAAACTCTCCCTGATACTCCTCCAGCAGTGCCTTCAGTTTTCCAGCACACCAGACACCTTTGCACATGATATTCTACTACCTGCTTTCCATTAGTTTAGGAAAACACTAGGTGTCATTTCTAGTGAAATTGCTAATAACATTTTCATAGAAAACAGTATATTTATTTGTTTTATTGGTGTTTTAAAAGTCTATTTGTAAACTTCTATGGGATATTTTTTCTGCAGCAACTAGTATAAAAACTAAGATTGGTATTAACAACCAGTTTAATTATCACAGTTTTTCACAGTAGGAAAAAGTCCTTGATCACGTTACCAAGAAGTTTCAAACAGCTAGCATTTACATAATTAAAGACTGAAAGCAGGATTCCATCCCAATCCTTCCTTTTCAGTCTGAACCCTTAGCAAGTGAGTTCTCTCTCCCACTGCTCTGCCTTTTCATTCTAGGGATTCTTCAGCAAGCGCCTGAAAGGTTCCATCAAGAGGACCAAAAGCCAGTCAAAGCTTGACAGAAACACAAGCTTTCGACTTCCATCCCTTCGCAATGCAGATGACAGGTAGGACAAGCTTGTTTTTAAAAAAAGACATCAGATGCTGGAGTGGATTATTTACTTATTTTGAGATAGTGTCTCAGCATGTAGCCCTAATAGGCCTGGAATTTGCTATATAAACCAAATTGGTGAATTACAGAAACCCAACTACCTCTGCTTCCCAAGTGCTAAGATTAAAGGTGTACACCCACATACCTAGCATAAAGTGAATTTTGATAAGGCTCTAGAACCTTCTATACCTTTGTATCAGTGACAGAATGATCCAGTACAAAATTTACTTTTTTGTCTTGCTCATATTTAGACAAGGTACAAATATTAGAGTTGAGGGATATGTAGGTTTTAAGAATCAGATATACTGTCCTGTAAATCATGACCTACTAGTTAAAAAATGTTGAGTGCTATACTGGATGCATATGATTGTCTTATTCAGTTTCTATACTAACCTTATATGATAAATATGTTTTTATGCTTACAGATGAAGAATCTGATGCATTAAGAGAAATTAAGTAATGTTGTCCAAGATCATACAATTTGTAAATAACACGAATGATACTTTCCCATAGCCATTGTTCCAGCATCCATGTTCTTTGCTACTATACTGTTCTCTGTGTGTAACACATAAAGTCATTTGTGGCAGTTTATAGTCACTTGTAAAAGACACATTTTGGAAATAACTTCAAGGATTTTAATGGAACTGCTAACCCAGTAAACTTTACATGTTTACCTCACTAAAGATAATCCTTTGAAATAATTGAGTAAATGCTCAGATACATCATAATGTCTCACATCATTCATAGTTTTGGAAATGTTGATGCTGTGTCAGTAGATCATTGCCCTCACCAATGCTTATGAATGCTCACTGCACCCAGCATTTTCCATGGGCTGTTTTGTGTAATACAGCCCCGGGTGCTGATCTTACCCTAAATTTGTAGTTGAGGACCTGGAGGTAGAGAGACTGAGAAACTTGTTTAGAGTTAAGCAAGTAGTAGACCTATATTTAAACTTGTCAGTCTTTTATATCTGATTCTCTTATTTATACTTGAGGGTTTGGAGTTAATTTTTTTTTCTAGTTAGTGACACTTTTTCTGTCACCTCTCTCACAAACAAATTAAAATGATAAATTTGTCAGGCATAGAATTTTCAGTTTTATTTTAGAATTGTTTCTATTATTGAATCTTACCAGATCTTCTTATTTGTGGACCCCATAGAAAATAATGAGATTTAAAAGTCTGTCTAGATGAATTCATTGGGACTAGACTCCACAACTCTGTATTTGATTGGTTATAGTTTTCTGTAATGATCTCTTATCTGTCAAAGAGTTTTCTTTGATGAGGAGTATAACTATAGTTATCTGGAAATATAAGGACAAATACTTAGAATGTAATTATGGATTATGATGGTTTAGTAGAGTGGTTGTCAGTTCTTTTCCAAGATTCATGGCTTCACTAACTCTTGAGTATTTGGCTGGGTTACCAGTACCAGTTTCCTTCTTGCTGAATGGGTCTTAAGTCCAATTAGAGAGCTATTGGTTACTGCTAAGGTATATGTGCCACTATTGCACTCTTGGAGTTACTGAGATGGCAAGAGCCAAAGGATCAAGGAGTTTTCTGTGGGACTGTGTGTCTTTTATTAAGATCAGAAGCCACACCCATAACATTTCATTTACATAACTGTGCAAACATAAGCTGAACAAGGAACACAACAATAGACATGGGCTCACAGACCTCAGCCCTACACAAAGAGCTGTGCACAGCTAAAGAATGCTGAGACCAAGAGAAATAGTCTTCCCAGGAAAGAGCACACCAATTATTCATCCTACACCAAATAAATGGTCAGCCCTGAAAACATGCATACAAGTTACATTGCATAGACCAAGCTGGTTATAGTTAGGGAAATATACGCATGCATGCAACAACAATGAGGCTTTGGATTTGAAAGAGAACAAGGAGTCTATAAGAGGGTTTGAAGGGAAAAGGGAAATAACGTGATTATTTTGTAAGCTCCAAAATTTTTTTTAAAGAAATGGATTTTTTTTCTTGTTTTTTTGTTTTGTTTTGTTTTTTTGTCAAGAGAGGAAAGGAGAACTAAAGGGGTGGCTCAGTGGTTAAAAGCACAGGCTGCTCTTTTAGAGGTCCTGAGTTCAATTCCCAGCAACTACATTGTGGCTGACAACCATGGGATCTAATACTGTCTTTTGGCATAAAATGTAAATGCAGATAGAGCACTCATATGCATTAAACAAACAAGTCTCTAAAAGAGACAGAGAGGAAAAGAGAAAGAAAAAATAGTTGGACCGAGCATTCATCATGTAGCCATTTTCACAATATTAATTCTACCAACCGTGAGGATGGCGTTCTTTCTGTCTTCTAGCATCTTCTTCAGTTTCTTCCTCCAGTGTTGTAAAATTTTTCATTGTAGACACTTTGCATTTCTTTGGTTATGGTTTGGTTTGGTTTGGTTTGGTTAGAAGCAATTGTGGATGGAATTGTTTCTCTGATTTCTTTTTCAGTATATTTACCATTAGTATATAAGAATGCTGCTGGATTTTGCCTGTCAATTTTGGATCCTTCCATTAAAGTATTTAGCAGATTTAATTATTTTCTGTGGAGTTTTTAGGACCCCTTATGTATAACATCACATTATCTACACGTCAGGATACTTTTGATTTTTTTCCCTATGTGTATCCCTTTGTCCTCCTTCCCTCTTTTATTCCAGATAAGACTTCAGACACTATTGAATAAGAGCAGAGAATGGAAACCCTTGTGAGCTTTCTTTTTATTTTAGTAGATATACTTTTAAGTTTTTCTTCATTTATTATAATGCTGTCATGCCTTTATTATGTTGAGAAGTGTTCTAGCCCTTCCAGTCCTTCTAGGTTTCATTAAAAGCCTCTTGAAATGCTACATTCTTCTCATTTGCATATGGTGAGCCATTCTTACAGTTCTGTAATAAAACCAACCAATGATCTTTGATGTGTGGAATTCAGCTTGGAAGTATTTTTTTTTTACCATTTTTGCAGCTATATATATTATTAAGATTATAATTTTTTATTGTTGTTGCCTTTATTTGGTTTTGTTATTAGAGGTAAAACTTGGTTTGTAGAAAGAGTTCAGGACATACTCTTCTGTGCTTTCTATTACATAAAGTAGTTTAGGAAGCATCCATGTTAGTTCTTCTGTAAAGACCTGCTAAATACTTGCATCCATGTGGGTCTGAACTGCTTTTAAGTGAGAGATATCTTATTACTGCTCTAATCTCATTGCTTGTTATAAATGTGTTTAAGTTGTTTTTTGTTTTGTTTTTTTGTCTTGGTTTAACTTAGGTTCATATGCATCTAAAAATTTATATGTTTCACATTTTCCAGTTGAATAAAAGTTTTTATGATTTTTAAAAATTTTTTTCTCTATCTGTTGTAAAGCATCTCCTTGGGCTTCCTTTTTTGTTATTTAGATTTACTTATTTATTTGTAGGTTTATGAGTGTTTTGCCTGTGTATGTGTTTGTGTATCACATTTGTGCAAAACCTACAGAGGCCAGAAGAGTGCTCTCTTAATACTCTTGCTGTCCTTGGAACTGGAGTTACAGATAGTTGTTAACTACATGTGTGTGATAGAAATCAACCCAGGTCCTCTGCAAGAGCAATCTTTGCTCTTGACTGCTGAGTCAGCTCTCCAACCCCTTTAATTTTATTAAATAGGATCTTCTCTCTCTTTTAGTTTCATTAAGAATTTGTTGGTATTTTATTATATCTTTTCAAAGAACCAGCTCTTCCTTTCATTGATCTCTCTCTCTCTCTCTCTCTCTCTCTCTCTCTCTCTCTCTCTCTCTCTCTCTCTCTCTCTCTCTCTGTGTGTGTGTGTGTGTGTGTGTGTGTGTGTGTGTGTTCATGTCATTACTTTCTGCACAGATCTTCTGTCTACTAAAAGAAATGAATCTTAGCTTGTTCTTGCTTTTCCAAGGCCCTAAGATACTCTGTTAAGTTATTTATTTGAGAATACTCTAATTGTTTATAATGTAGCTACTTTTAGCTGTAAATGCCCCTCTTAGATCTGCTCTCATTGAATCCCTTACGTCCTGGTATGTTGTGCTTTAGTTTTTGTTCAATTCTAGGAGTATTTTTTTCTTGATTTCTTCAATGATTCATTAATAATCCAAAAGCTAATTATTTATTTTAGTCCACATGTATATTCTGGAGTTCTTATTGATTTCTAGTTTTAATTCCATTATGATGACATAGAATATAGCGTTATTTTTTGATACTATCTGATTTGTATCTTGTATCATTCATTTTGGAGAAGGCCTCTGAGAATATTGATTCTTTAGTTTTGGGATGGAATTCTACAGATGTCTATTAGTTTCATTTGATTTATGATATTATTTAGCTCAGATTTTGGGGAGGCAGAATGTCCTGTCAATTGGTGAGAGTGGGATATTAAATTTACCCACTATTATTGTTAACGTGTGGACTTATATCTAGAAGTTGTTTATGGAACTGGGTCCATGTTCTAGTTTGACTCTCTGTTGTTGTGAAGAAACACTGACCAAAACCAGCTTTGGGGGGGAAAAGGTTTATTTCAGCTTTTATGTTATAGATCATTTCTGAAGGAAGCCAGGGCAGGAACCTGGAAGAAAAACTGAAGCAGAAGCCTTGGAGAAATGCTGCTTACTAGCTTGCTTTCCATTGCTAGCTCAGCCACTTCCTTATACTTTCCTGGGCCTAGGAAGGAAATAGACATTCACTTTTTAACGTTATACACAAAAGTCTGCTTTTTGTCTTAAAAATTATTCTAAAAGCAGAAACATAAATACTAATAAAACTAGAAAAATCTGAATCATAGATTATTTAAGACTAAATGATCAGATATAGTTGCTGTGCAGAAGAGATTTCTAAAGCCTTATCACTTAAGATATAAATGAGCTACTAACTGAAAAAGGTATATTTTCCCCTCACACAAAAATCCAAGTCTGCTGTCAAAGATCATCAAGGAGCTCCTCATGAACACAAGATGATTGCTGTAACTGTGGTTATGACATCTATGTTTTAGACTTCTAAAAAGAGGAACCCTTGTAAAGGTATTGCTTATTAGCAGCTGAGTTTTCTCCCTTTAAAGGAATTTTCATGAAATGGGCCAGTGACTCCTGTTTATTCATTTCTAACTTTTTTTTTCAAAGGGAGACTGGAAATTTTTATATTTGGGTATACTATGTCCCCCCCCCATAATGCAAGAATCTGTTCTTAAATTCAGAAAGAAAACTGAAAAATAGCTAACTAGCTAGCACTTGCCATTGAGAGTTAATTTAGCACACGTACTCCCAGAATTCTGGAAGAGTTCAGATCCTGCCCTCCTTTAGAAGACTAGCATTCAAGATAATTTTATTATATTGATTAAAGAAACTAAAGCACCACCCACCTCAAAAAAAAGATTTATAGTAGTAACATTTCTGTTTCTCTGTTAAAATCCCAACTGGTGAGCACATGACAGACAAAAACATATCCATAAAAATTTATGTACATTAATGTTCACAGCAGCATTCATAATAATCATAATTACCAAAGTGAGCATGACCCAAATGACCATCACCAGATGGGTACACAAACATAATATATCTATATAATATTAATATTCCATAAAAAATAATGGAATACTGAAACATGTTACAATTTGTATGACTGTTTAACCTTGAAAGCAATAATAATTAAAAGAAGTTTGTCATGGACTGTGGGCACAACGATGCCCACAACATGACCTGGCATACATTCCATCCATACCATTGAGGAGAAAAAAGCTAATCACAACTTTAGTTTTCCCAATCTATACGAAACTGATATCTTGAATACTAGTCTTCTAAATATTGTGTTTACATTTGTAGAATATGGAAGTGACAAGAATAGGAAAATCCATAGAGATTAATATTTGCCAAAGACTGAAGATGTCATATAGAAAAAGCCAATAAAAGAGAAGGAACTTCAAAGGAATATTATGCTTCTGTTTTGAGTGATAAAAATAGTTTAAGCTTAGATTATGATGATTGCACAATTCTGAATATATTGAAAACTCTCTACACTTTAAATGGTTGGCTTTTATAATATGTGAATTATCTCTCAGTAAAGATTTAAAGAAAAGAGAAACAGCTGGCCAGGAAGACTTTGCGATGGAGCTCATTAGTCTGTGGGCTCATTCAACACAGAGTTTCCACCAAACTCTTTAGTGCTTTTCTCTGAAACTTACAACCAGATGTCTTATAACTACCAAATGAAGACAGAAATCAAAACAAGCAACTAAAGAGAGATCAATGTTCAGAGCAAAAACAACTTTACAAGTAAAATGAGTATTTTCAAAAGATAGTAGCATTTATCTATAAAATAATAACCAAGTAGCAAAGAGGGAAAAACAAGAAGAAAGCTTGTAAGTTAATATGAAAGATAGTCACTGTCGCAGGAAGTATAACAAGATGAAAGAATCAAATGGGCAAGGTAGATAAGCAGTGGAAGGTACTTACCACCAAACCTGACAACCTGATCTCATCATATTTATGGTGGGAAGACAGAACACACTCCCATACGTTGTCTTCTGACTTTTACACCCCCTGTACACTAATAAATAAATACTATAAAGAATGAAAGAGTCAGTGTACAAGATTTAAAAAAAAAAGAGCAAAGACATTAAGTAGAAAATTATCAAAGAAATAATACAAGAAAATGTCCCCAGACAAGAAAACAAATGTGAGACCACCCAGTTTCCAGAGCAGTAAATAGTAAACACCCCTGAAACAGAGACTCATCAGTTTATAACATTGCAGGTTATCAGATCATCAAGATTTTGTTTTGGTTTTTTCTTGTTTGTTTTCTATCCTTAAAAAAAACTTATGGGGAGCTGGAGAGATGGCTCAGCGGTTAAGAGCACCGTCTGCTCTTCCAGAGGACCAGAGTTCAATTCCCAGCACCCACGTGGCAGCTCACAACTGTTTGTTCCCAGTTCCCAGTTCCAGGCAAACACCAAGGCAAATAAATAAATAAGTTTTTTTTTTTTAAAAAAAAAAAAAAAAGAAAAAAGAAAGAAAAACCTTATAGGAAGAAATCAGTATGTTGCATGGGGATAGGAAACATGGTGAAATGGGAATTTTTTGTAACATTACTGAAAACAAAAGTATTGGGGAACATATCTTTAAATTATGGAAAGAAATATTTTTCAACTCTGGAGTTCTTAAATGTCAAGCTAAGGAGTTTAAACTGCAGTATATAAGTAGTAGAGTACCTACACCTGTTCTCAAAAAGGCAACATAGAACAGTGCTGTGGATGGAGAATTCCAGCACTATGGAGAATGGAATTTCAGGTCACTTGCTTTTCAGAGACCAAGTCTGGGATACTAGTCATTATAAAGCTACTATAAGATACTGTGAGGGCTCTAAGGAGGATGTTGGTAGTGGAAATGCAAAGTCAAAAGACCAAAGAATGTCACAGAGTCATCTAATCAGTTAAAAACCAGCAGAATCATTTTCTAGAGTACATATTGGTCATTTTGACATTGAAAGTGTGCCATATGAGAGGGTATGGGACCATGAAAAGACTGATTCTTTTGTCTTTTGTTCAAAACTATGGCGAAAACACTTGACCTACTACATTGCCAGATTTTCAAGTATTTGTTGCCAACCCTAACTTTTGGGTTTTGGGTAAAGAGACTGAGGAGGAAGGAGGCAAAACATTCTAGTACATCTTAGTTTTCCATTGTGGTCTGCAAACGGCAGATGTTTGCATCTTGTTTCTTTGAGGAATCCTTCAGGGACTTTTTTCATCTCTGAGGAGACTCTCACCTATAATTTCATTGTAGGGGTTCTTGTGGAGAAGGGGTATATATCTACGCAAAGGCCCAGAGCGTCTTCCTCTATCACTGTCCAGCATATTTTTTGAAACAAGGTCTCCTCCTGAGCCTGGAGCTCACAGTTTGGCCAACTTGCAGTTCATCTTGTCTCCACCTCATGTGACTGAAAGCATAGCCATGCACCACTGTGCCCAGTTTATTTGCCTTGGTACTGGTTACAGAATTCAGTTCTCCAAGCTTACACAATAAGCACTTTACACACTGGACCACCTCCCCAGCCATTCTAAGGAATTTTTGTTGTTTCTGGTCTCTTCACTACTACAAAGAACATTCATATTTTCTTTGCACTGACAACCATTAGAAATTAGGAGTGCAGACCACTCTGAAAGCATTAGCTTTCCTGTTCTACTACCAACGCTTAGTCATTTCTCATCATCTACCTATCTAGAAAGAATCAAACCTCACTTTGTTTCCCATACCCATGTACATTGTAGAGAACAGGGAATGTACCTCACAGTTTTCTCAAGTCTTTAGACTTTTCTAGTCTCTGGCCACTCTCTGTAGTCTTGATCTAACTGAGGGGTTGAAGATAGTGGAACTAGTCCCAAAGCATCTCTTTTATAAACACTACATTTTGTCAAGTACTTCACTTTGGCATATCATCTCTCTTTATCTCACTATGACAAATGAAATTTCAATTGTAATGTCTTCCTGCATGTGTATAATATTTATTATAATCATTAGCATAATATGCAAGTCTTTTTATTATTGTTCTGCTTTTGATTTTATTCTCACTTCTCTAATGATATTACCTGTTCCTGAACTCTCTTCTGAGCCCAGCATAATTTTACTGCATGCTCATACAGCAATACCCAAGTCAGAAATTATATGCTCCCTTATTTTTGTGTGCTTCCCACATCTCCTAGACTCTTCCTGACCACTGGCTAACTATAAATGACTCACGGAATCAATGGTACTGTGTTAGATATATTCCTATATTTCTGCTTGCTATACTTTTTGCATGCAGATAATTGTGGTTCATAGGTGTGGCAGTTGGCTAGACTTGTAATCGCTTTACTCCCTTAGAAGCTTGCCTAGTGTTTTCTGGAACCATGAAAGATGCTGTCACATGAAAGAGGCTGTCAGTGCAGATCTAGCCTGAGTTATCTAAGTCATGCATCCTAAGTGTGTTGTGTCTCCAGAAAGATGCCCACATTCAACCTTTGAAGGGCAACATCACAGAAAATCACAACAAGACACACTGCAGAGCTCAGTGTATTATGGGGAGACCAGACCAGATAGATAGATCTGTGTCATAACTCTTGCCTCCATGGCTCAAGGAACACAGTAGAAGAGGAGGCCAGAATCCAGGAAGAAACAACAGCGACATCAGTAGAATGTTAATGTGCAAGGGGAAGTAAGTTCTCCTCCTAGATTGAGAAATGCAGGCAACTGTTGACTGCTGGAAGGAGAATTAGTGTCTCTCAAGGATGAGCTCCCTTATCGGTTGTCCAGTGCATAGTGGTCAGCCCTGAAGTCATATACACAATGTTGTCCCCTGGTCATGAGACACCCCTACCACCCCCACCCCCAAGAGACCACTAGAGATACAAACTCTCCAAAATGCAAAAGCAGGGTTTATTGAAAAGTACAAGCCTCAGGAGAGACCCCATCCAAGAGTGCTGTCACAGCTAGCAGCCAGAGGAGGTACCCATGCCTCTGCAAGCTCAGTTTTTTAAAGGCAAAAAATATGAGATTACACATCAATCAGGGGTCTCAGTATGGATACCATTTTGATTAGCTCATTTCTTAGGGGCTTTCCAGAATTCTTCTGTTATCTTAGCCTGCTGTTTGTCAAACCTTCCTCTATAGACTATCTCCTGTGCTGGGACATTCTATGGTTAATTAGTTGCTATCAGATGTCCCTAGGCTGTCTCCTGTTTTATACATGAGAAGTGGAAGCTCAGGCCTGTTTCAAGCTGGAGTTAGGGACTTGTTTAAAATGAAGGTGCTTCCCTGCTTCTTCAGCACACAAGCAACAGCCTCAGTGGGTTCTTTCTATATATATTTGTATATTCACATATAGTCAAAGAAAAAGAGGCTGTCAATTTGAGAGTGGGAGGGGGCTGAAGGGAGCAAAGGGAGAAGTGATGTATTTCTATTTTAATTAAAAATATTTTAAAAGGAATTTTATTATTTCCACCCTTTAACTGCTCTATTAGTTGAGTTGGATTCTAGGTATAATTTGGTTCATTTTGATATTTTTGCTAAATTCAATATATTCATGTTTATATTTTACTGATACTAGTAGGTTTTAATACATTTGCAATTTAAGGAATAAGAAAAGCGTGTTATAAAATGTCTCTACGTGTAGTAGAGACAGTGGAATTTTCTTCTCATATCTTACTTTGATTTTTATAATCTCTTTTTATGTCCCCTTCATTGAATGTTTACATGTATACATGTTGAAGTAGCCTTATGTTTCCCTTTTTTGAGGGATAGTGAGCCAAGAGGTTTTTATTTCGAATGTTGATTCAGGCTACAGATACCATGCTTTATCCCTAGCATCTGGGCTTATTAGATCATTCTGTCTAGAGACTGAGAGCATGGAGAAGGAAAATCTGCCTTATGTACTGTGCTTCCTCCATAAGTAACTTGTGGCCAACATAAAGATCAATAGCATAAGCAATAGGAAGTGGTTTCATCTGCAACAAGTCAGCTAGTGCAGCTGCATCTATCAAGATTCTCAGACAGTGGTTTTGAGGACACAATAGAACACTGCTAGTGAGTGATACATATGAAGCCTTCAAGGAAAAACTAAAATTATAATACTGAAGAGTTTCGTGTTTTACAACAGATAGAATCACTTGGAAATGTTCACAAAATATCTGATTATGAAGCAGTGAAATCCAGGGACGGGGAGGGAGGATTCTTTTTTTGTTTTGAGTTCTCAGTTTAAAATTCATTGAAGAGTACTGAGAGACCCAAGTTTGTTAATTACTACTTGAGACATTTCAGAGTGAGTATCTTAAAATGCATGCTGGTTAAACATGTGTCCTGCAGTGCCCAGCTACCAGTTCAGGTCTCAAGGACTCAGTGACACAGTTCAGAATCATAACTGCCAACCAAGCAGAAACTCACCTGCATTGAGCTCAGGATTTTGTGTGGCAATAAGCATTTTTAATTAAAAGTTTCCCACATCCTAAATTTGGAACTGAATCTGTAAACATGTGGCAGATTGAGCTAGCCAACCCAAGCATTATTGAAACATGACTTTAAAAAATCAGATGGGTAAGCTGAGAAAATCCAGCTGTGTTTATTTCAAATGGTACTAATCAGAGTTCTTTTGCGCTTCCTTTTTGCACCAGCACATCCACTGGTTTGTGTGTGCTGGCTCCCCATACCCCAGCCATTCACTTTTCTCTTTTGAGACTGATTTTAAGTAGTCATGAAGGTTGAAGCACTATAGCAGGCATTTACTGTGGTAACAGAAAGCCTCTCTTGTAGTTTATATCCTAAATCAATCAGAAGCAGCAAGTCATCTTCATCAGGAATTAGATTTTTAACACTCACTAACTGTTTCCTTCACAGTCCATAAGTTGACAAAGAAATCAAGACTGTTAACCTTAAAATAGAAATGTAGAGTATGGTGTTTCTTAATGTAAAATCAACCTCTAGGAAGCAGTTTCCCATTTAAGGTACAGTCACATTAGAACCCTGCATTATTCCTATGTGGTGGTTGCAGTAATGGTAGTCAGTAATGAACATTATCTGATGAAGGCCCTTCTCAGGCTCACCTTGGAAAAGTTGCTTTTAACTCATTATTCTATCAATAAATCCCCTTTCTGTTTTGTTAGAGGAGTAAATTGGTGGCACCAGACTCTAAAACTGTAGTTAGAAGATCTGTGGAAAATGAGTTGGTGTGAAGGTACAGGAGGAGGTAACACGATCGGAGGTGACCTGGGGTTTCTAATGTCATATTGAAATGTTTGGACAGATAGGTAAAGCCTCCTTCCCCCATTCTTGCCCTGAGCTATCCCCAGACTGTTTGATCTTCTGTTTACTGTAATCATGCTTCTGTGGGAATTACTTCTCAGAGATACTGACTTCTCATACAGGAAGAACTTGCTTATTTATTCAGTAGCAGTGTTAGACATACTAGACATTGACTATTGATTCATGTGTGTATATTCACATTTTGAAATAATAGGAGATTCTGAACTGTGTATTAATTATCTGATTAGATGACTAAAATGAGCCTTTATAGCAGCTAGTGGAAGTTGGACTACACTGAAGAATATTGAAAACATTTGTTTTATTTAACTTTCTCTAAAGTTAGAAAATAACTTTAAACCAATAAGTCATGCCAAAAGAGACTTTTAACGAGGGTGGGCAATGCAAAGGGAACAACAGGTGAGAGATTGTGCTTGCAAGAAGAGATGTATGGACATCATCTAATGGGAGGGCAACCGACAGCCATTCCCAGCCCCAGGGCTGCCGCCATTACCAGCCTTTGACTGAGAAGGAGTCCTGATGGGAATGGGCCTGCCCTGCGCCCGCCCACCCGCCCGCCCTTCTATTTTAAAGCGGCCACCTTCGCCTTGTTTGCAGAGCATGCTCCCTGCTGCCTTCCAGCTCTAATCTTCTTAAAGGTGTAGCACCATGGCAACAAGCCCAGCCTAGAGCCTTGGAAGCTTGTTTGTATTACCTGAGGGGCTAGATGCAGCCTGGAGGAATAGAGGGTTATCACCTGCACTACTGGGCTTGAATAGGGAGGACTTGTTAGGTTGTTTGTTTCTTCCCGGCTTCTGTTGAAGACTTGACTAACACCTTGAGAGGCATTTATGCAAATGACATCAGTAACTGAAGGCAGCAAGGAAATCATCTTCAATTGGTTCCTGCCTTCTGCACAGAGGGTTGTTTTCTGAGATGTAGTCCAGGAAGTGACTTGCGACAGACACCAGGACATGTGGCACCGCTATGGTTTGGGGTTGCACTGCCAGGTGGCTGTACAATTGCTTCATGTAGGTAGACATTTATTTTGTGTTAACTAAAATTAACTTGTATTTTAATTTTTTGGAGACTATAAAAAAATAAAAGAAACTTTGTCATAACACCTTCTGTTTTACATATCTCTTGAGTATTCCAGAACCAGAGAGGCTTTTTCCTCCAGCAGTTCCTTCAGGAAAAGATAGTTATTTTCTGTTTGTTTAACAAAGATGATGGTATATGAGCTGGCTTTTTTATTCAGCATATTGAGAAAGGCTGTTATGATAAGTTAACTAAGGTTTAAAAAATAGCATTTAGTTACTTGTAATTTTGCTGTATTTGTACCACATAACTTAAAACAAGTCTTATTGTCCAGAACAAAGGGAAATGAATACAACTGTTGCTTTGTTGTATTTTTTGTATACTGTATTTGGTGGCTTTTGTTCCTTAGTACATATTTGCATTATTAGTGGGAACTACCATGTTACCTTTTTTACTTAAAAAAAAAAGAAAAGAAAAAGAAAATAGCTATCAAAGCAGTGGGTTTTTTTTTTTTTCAGCCTAAACTTTCGATGTTGGTTATAAGTTTTGTTGTTGTTAAAACAACAGGTTAAAGTATCCTTACCACTTAACAATGTTTCTTATGAATGCATTTCATTAAATCCTCTTCTGGCAGTAAGTACTACAGCTCCTCAGTGTCATCCTTGTTCTAGTAAATGAATAAAGCTGCTTATTTATTATTTTACCAAAACAAATGTCTTTACACAGACATTTCCTTTATACTTATTTATGGTTGTGAGCCTAGCCTTTAACGGCTGAGCCATCTCTCCAGCCCTCCTTTATACTTATTAAGACATTCTACTTGAAGCATAGGGGTGTTTCAGTCAATAAGTGTGGTCATTATTGACTAAAACTGTATGGCCATACATTTTTGAATTTAGGAAAATTGTTTTCCATCATGTTTGACTTTATTATTTTAATGATAGGAAGGCAGTGAAGTACTAGCTCCTTTAATGACAAAAGCTAAGATATCCATCATTCTTTTTAGGAAAATAGAATTAGCCAAGATGCCTGCCTAACAATGTCAACCTTTCTCTGGGAGAGTTTGGCTTTTAAAACACACACACACACACACACACACACACACACACACACACACACACACACAACTATACACAACTATGGTGGGAAGTTTCCCCTAGGCATTCTATTCTTACTATACTGTAAAGCATGTTTAGAAGTTAAAGTTTGCCAGAAGAGAATTTCGTATTGAGATGGAAATCAGGCTGTTTGAAAGTCATTCTTGTGCTGAAAAGTTTGTCTTTCTTGCTGTTGCTCTCACTCTGATGCTTTTTTTCTCTTGCTCACTGTG
The DNA here is from genome assembly GCA_004025045.1 of Sigmodon hispidus. Lineage (NCBI taxonomy): Eukaryota > Metazoa > Chordata > Mammalia > Rodentia > Cricetidae > Sigmodon > Sigmodon hispidus. Next base: position 106,302 of record PVIH01001424.1, read on the forward strand.
TGTCCTGTGGGTGGCAGGGGGCTCTACCAGAGCACAAAGAAACAAAATGAGGATTCAGTCATTGTCCTTGATATAAGAAGATAAATGATGTGTATCATCAAATAAAGTAAGAAAGAATGTCCTTTGACAATACTTTTGCATAAAATGTGATAAAGAATTTTGAGTGATGTGTATTTTTCCATTTTCCAATATAGAAATGAGAATAAAAATAACATCTGTACAGGAACTTAGAGATCCTTTGAGACCTGTAAAATTACTCTGTTTTTATGCTTTGTTGAGAAGGTGTGTCCACAAGTGTTTTCATATATGCACGGTTTATGTATACCACTTGAATGTGACTGTTAGTACTATTATTGTAGGATATTTGTTTGTTCCTCCTTTTGTTCTTTTCCCCTTACACTTTCGTACATTCCTGTTAGTCTCCTTTTGGTAGAACTTCACGTAACTCTGTCTTAAGTATCTTCTACTTTTAGGTCTCGTGGTCTGCCTAAACTGAAAGAGTCTCGTTCCCATGAGTCCCTGCTGAGCCCATGCAGTGCAGTGGAATGTCTGGATCTTGGTAGAGGGGAGCCAGTGTCAGTGAAACCACTCCATAGTAGCATCCTTGGACAAGACTTCTGCTTTGAGGTAAAAAGGAAAAAAAAATACAGAAAGGAGAATAGTTGATGATAATTTGACTATTTCACCATCATGTTTATGATTTGATTATCTTAACTGGTTTTCAGTGCTCGAAAATTTGCTACTTATAAGGGAAGAATTGAAAATCTGTTAATAGAATTATATTTGTAATTGAAATTATTAATGATTATCTCATACCTTTGCCTTTGTCTGCTTGTAAAAACTTGAGCACGTAGTACATTCTCAGAGTGGGTTTCATACATGATTAGCAATAGCTTCTCGAACTAATATGTTATTTTTTTAATATTGATAAAGATGTCATATACTGTTAGTTTTAGAAAAATTTGAAGAAAACCCACCAAAATTACAGTTCTCTGACTATAACATGAGCAGTTTTTGACCTAGGACTATGCCTTGTTTGTTTTTGTGATCTCCTTCATATTCCTAGATAAGTAACTGTATATCTCAGCCATATTTCAGGTCCTCCCTAACTATCTGAAGCTAGGAGCTGCCATTTCAGACATAGCATGCCATCTGATCTGATTCACAGTATTATGACCTGAGAGTATAAGTGAACAGACTGTTGCTTGGAGTAGGTCGTTTATATGTGGTTATTATTATTGTTGAATAATAATTATTGTTATTAGTATTAATTGAAAAATTACTTGAACTTTTTCTTGTTTGCAAAGCTCAGTTCAGTAGCTTCTACTGTGGACATAGTATACTATCTCAAATGTTATAAATGACTGGAAATTAGTCGGTTGGTTGCCTCTTGGAGAAGTGGATTCCAGAAAGTGACTTAACTGTACTGATGCCTTTCAGCATTATTTAGTAGCCTTTGTAGCATTGTAATGAAGCAGTCTGACAAAATCAAATAGCTTTACAAATATTTCCTTCTTTATAGTTATTTTTATTAGCTCAAATGAGCATATTCACTTATAAGTAATTTTAGTTATGCCTTAAGTTTTTTAAATTTTTTTTTTGTTTCTCAGAACCATAGTCCAAATTGTAAATAAGCCTTTTTCTAATAGTTGGAAATAATTATGGATGCTACTTAGAGATTAAAATTTAAATAAAAGATATGACAAAACTAAAATGATTGTTTTAGCTTTATATAGTTAAGATTTGGATTTCATAACATGTCCCTGATTCTTAAACTTTAGAAACCATAAGACAGATAGACCCTCCATCACACAGAGTCTTACATCCACATCTCTGATCTTTGTGTTGAAGGTCACCTACTTAAGTGGAAGTAAATGCTTTAGCTGTAACTCTGCCTCAGAGAGAGATAAGTGGATGGAAAACCTTCGAAGGACAGTTCAGCCGAATAAGGTAAATGGTGGCTCTGAGTGTCAAAAAATGTGTCACAAATAGGACATGTACCACTCCCTCTAGGGCTCATAGATCGTCTTAGATGAGGGAGCAGAAAGAATGTAAATTCAGGAAGGTGGGGAGAAGCACTGAGAAATACACAATAGAAATAATCTACTGCTCATCACCTCATAGCGGCTGTGGCCACAGACCCACACAAAACCGAGTCTGTCTTCAGTCAGGCATGGATTGGAAATTTCAAAGGGCTCTACACCTTCCTGCTGAACTATTGACTACTTGTAGATTTTGGGGGAAGAGCAGTTAAAGTTTTTAGGCATCTGCTCACCAGAGAAGCCCATCAGGCTCTAGTGGATGGTTCTAAACGCCTGGTCTTGATTAAACTCAGTAGGTCTCAGGAAGTTGGGAAGGAAGGGATATGATATTATAGGATGGGGAGTAATGAGGGTGGGAAGGAGCTTAAAGAAGGTGAGGTTATGGTAATCAGAAAGCATGTTTCACACTTACAAAATTGACAGAACAAATTTAATAGAAGTTTTTAAAAGTATCACTTTGCAAGCATCAAGTTGATAGAAGACAAATATAGTAATATCTTAATTTTATAGATCTTGGTAACGTGTTGTTATTGAGATAGTATCTCACTATGTAAACAAGGCTGGCCTTGAACTTGCAATCCTTTTGTTCTAGCCTTGTAAGGGCTGGGATTATGGACAATCATTACCAGGTCTGGTTTAGAGTTTGATAGTCTGAAAAACCTGTATACATGTTAGAACATTTCACACTGAAAATTAACTTACTGAAGACAATATTCTTGTCATTTTACCAGTGGGAATAGAGACTCAAAAAGCTAAATGACATGCCCAGCCAGAAGTTAATAATGATAAAAGTTACACTAGAAAGCAAACATATCAGCAACTTATCTTTTTTATTTTTAGAAATTAGTCCAGCCTCATATAGATGACTGTAGAGAAATTAGTATTACATGATGATTTTTTTAACCCAAGTAAAACATAATACGTTGTTCTGTAAGATTTTTGTTTTGTTTTGTTTATAAGTCAGGGTTTCCTCTGTGTAGCCCTGGGTATCCTGGAACTCATTTTAATTGGCCTCAAACTCAGAGATTTGCATCCCTCTGCTTCCTGAGTGCTTGCTAAAGACTTGTACCACCACTGCCCGATTTGTAAGATTCTTTTTAAAATACTTTTAATTACATTTATTTGTGTGTGTGTGTGTGTGTCTATGTCTGTGTCTGTGTGTGTTGACACAATGCATTGTGGAAGTCACAGGACAATTTGAAGGAGTTGATTCTTTCCCTTCCACAGTATGTATCCTGGGTTAAAATTCAGTTCATCAGGCCTGGCATCAGGTACATCTACCCACTGAACCAGTAGAAGAGTCTTCTTCAGAGTTCTATGATTCAGAACAAGAACAATTCTTTTTACTATGTTGATTGCTTAGTAGAGGAACATAATAATCAGCATTACTTTAAGAGGAACACATTCTCTTTCTGGTATGTCAGATCTCAAATTCAAATTTACTGTCTCTTTGTAGGACAATTGTCGGCGAGCTGAGAATGTTCTTCGTTTATGGATCATTGAAGCCAAGGACCTTGCCCCTAAAAAAAAATATTTCTGCGAACTGTGCCTTGATGATACCCTCTTTGCTCGTACAACCAGCAAGACCAAAGCAGACAATATTTTCTGGGGTGAACATTTTGAATTCTATAGCCTTCCACCTCTTCATAGCATCACAGTTCACATTTATAAGGATGTGGAAAAAAAGAAAAAAAAGGACAAAAATAATTATGTAGGGCTAGTCAACATCCCCACTGCCAGTGTGACTGGTCGCCAGTTTGTAGAAAAGTGGTATCCAGTGAGTACACCCACACCCAACAAAGGAAAGACGGGAGGACCTTCTATTCGGATTAAGTCACGCTTCCAAACTATCACCATTCTGCCTATGGAGCAATACAAAGAATTTGCAGAATTCATCACCAGCAACTACACCATGCTGTGTTCTGTTCTTGAGCCAGTGATTAGTGTGAGGAATAAAGAGGAGTTGGCTTGTGCCTTAGTACACATTCTTCAGAGTACTGGCAGAGCCAAGGTAAGTCAAAAAGGGTGTATTAACTGGAAGTCCTTCCTTGCCATGTACAAGGAAATGATGTGGCAGATAACAGTAATTACTGTGAAAATCCAGCTTAGAATGTTTTCAGAAAAGAAAGAGGAAAGTAAGGTTGAGTGAAAAAAAGCCTATTAGCAGTTCTATAAGATACAGGGATTTTAAACTAAAGTAAAGTGGAAAAGCTAGCAAATACTTATTTCTAGTTTATTTTTATGAAGGTAGATACCATGATTGCAGTTGCTGTGGTAACCCCACAACATGTTCAAATTCTGTTGCTGTCGTTTTCTTTTTGAAACATGGTCCCACCATATTGTTCATTCTAACTTCAAACTTGTGATCCTCCTGCCTCAGCCTCCCAAATCCCAGAATTAAAGGTACCATACAGGTGTGCAACATCACGCCTAGCTGAAATTTTTCTAGATTAAATGCTGTATTTTAAGATTAACTGCTAACTGTACCCCAGTGGGACAGGAGGAGATAATCAAGAAATGTGCTGAGTCTAAAAGTCTTCATGGATTAAAATCTGTATTTGAAATGGAAACACAAGGGGTGTTTGTTATACAGGTGGTTGTCAGCTGTTTCATGGCATTTTTTAGTCTAAATAGAAATGTAAACTGGGAAGATAAAATGACATCTAGCATGTGCCAGTCACTGTTAGGTGCTAAAAGTGTGTCTTCACTGGATGTGTTGAACAAAAATAAATCTATCTCTGGGGGCTTTCAGTTTTCTGGAGAAACCATATTAAGTAATTACAAAAGTAAATCTGTGATTATAGTAAGAAGTACAGATCGTAGAAAGATAGTATTGTGGAGGTATGTAGCAAAGGATCTGACAAGGGAGGCTCTAGGCTAGTCCTGATCCAGGTGGGCTTCATGGAGGAAGCAACGTGTGATCTGAGATCTAAAGGTGCCCAGAAATTAGTTTTATGATAATGAGAGTGGAGTGAGGGCAGAACTGAAAACAGCATTTACAAAGGATTTTTGTGGTGAATAAAAAACATTGTATATGGAATGGGCTGTGTAAACTAGAGGACATAAAAAAGAAAATGGAACAGTGTGCAGGGACTGGAGCAGAGAATAGTACTTGGTAAGGTGGAAAAAAGAGACTTGAAGATGCATTCAGAATTACGATCTTTTTCAAAAGTGCATTAGAAAATCTCTGAAGGAATTCAGAAATTAAATTTAGAGCTGGCAATGCATAAGAATTTTATTGTGACTGCCTTTTCCCTTTCCAAGGAATTTGGTGGCTTAGTTTAAAGCAGCGTTCCCAGGATATCTGCTACTTCAGTGGTCGTTTCTAATGTCTGGTCCTTATGCAGTTGCTTTCTCTCTGACTGAACATTATTCTGCCAGGATTTTCTGACTGACTTGGTGATGTCTGAGGTGGATCGTTGTGGAGAGCATGATGTCTTGATCTTCAGAGAAAACACCATTGCCACTAAATCCATTGAGGAATACCTCAAGTTGGTGGGGCAGCAGTACCTCCATGATGCACTGGGTATGGAAGAGGAAGAGCTGTATCTTCCTTCCCTATCAGTTTTAACTTATTCCCTCCTAGGGCAAAGAAGTTAAACTCAAACTCTGCATGTATTTAGCTCATCTGACTTGCATGATTTAGATTTCAACTGTAAACTGTCTCTGCAGTACTTACAAGTAGAATAATATGTCCATTATAACATGTATGAAAATGGGAAACCTATCAACATATGTAGCCACCCAAACCTCTGCATTTCTGATTCTGGGATGTACTGATGGATTTCACTTTTAGAACTTAGGTATCCTAGTTCTCCTAAAGTTTTGGGTATTCATACCATGCTATGGCTGTATTACCTCAGTCTTAAAAGGCTAATCTGCCATTTATTATGCACAAAACTTGCATCAGAAATGAAGAAATGCTTGTTCCTACAGTCCTACACTTTTGTTTTAAGGTTTCTAACTAGTAACTAATTTTTACCCAATCATTACTTGCTCATGACTAAGCCACTTACATAAAATTCAGATTTGGTCATGAAATTAAGTCTTAAGGCATTGTGTTAGTCACATGGCATAAGAAAGTGAGTGTGAATTCCTTGAGTGGCAGCCTAAACTAACGGTGTTTTCATGGCAGTCCTCCTGCCTTGGCCTCTCAGGGCTAGGGTTGGTTATATACATGAACCACTGGGACCAGCAATGCCTGCTGTCTTCATAGTCTAGCACCTCACACAGAGTACAGCACTCTACTGTACAAACATATGTATGATATTATGTTTATTGAGTAACTTCAGCCTTTTAAGTAGTCACAGTGTAAAAAGAATAAGAGAAATCATTGAAATTAATGGCGAATTTATTTAATCCAGTATATTCAAATATTAACAACTGATCAGTATGGAAATTATTAATGAAGTATTCATTTTTTATACTCTGGGATTCAGTACATATTTTATATTTATATCTCACTTTAACTTGTTCTAGCTTCTAATTATTCTAATATCTACTGCTTGTCAGTCATGTGTAACCATCAATAGAAGTCAATAATAAGGTTTGCTGACTGACTATGTGGATTTTGTTCACAAGGAGTTTATAACATAAGGAAATGAGATAGGGTTGTCTGTTTAACCAAAAGAGAAATCCTATGTTTTTGCAGAGAATTTTTTTTTAATGATTCCTGCTTAAAAGAATTTTAAAATTTCTTGTGTGAATACACTTCGGTTGCATGAGTACAGTATAGGTTGAAGGATTAAAGCCAACATTTGTAAGGATAATTAGGGATTATCATGAAAGAAAAAAGAATGAGACATGAATTTAAAGGCATAGAGGTGAGGAAAAAAATGAGGTGAGTGAGCAATAAACCTTTCAGTAGAAAAAGGACAAGAAAGCAGAACATTGGGTCTTGCCACCACCCCTGGTGACCCAGATTTAGTCCCCAAAACTCATACGGTGGAAGCAGTGAGCTGGCCTCCACAGTTGTTCTCTGAGCTCCACATATATACCATAGGCGCGCGCGCACGCGCGCACACACACACACACACACACACACACACACACACACACACACACACACTATGAAATAATATTAGTAGAAGGATGAGAAAGAGCCAGGCAGTGGTGGTGCATACCTTTAATCCCAGTACTTGGGAGGCAGAGACAGATGGATCTCTGTGAGTTGGAGGCCAGCATAGTCTACTTAGTCTCAGCCAGGGCTACACAGAGAAACTCTGCCTTAAAAAGACATCAAATAACAGCAAAGATTGGCAATAATTAGAACCAAAATTTGAAATCCTAGCTGAGGATTTAGATTGGAAAGCCACCAAAGGTTTTCATAGGATAATTTTAATGGAATTAAGAGTATGATGAGAATGGATTTTTTTTTTCCTTAAGAAAAAAACACTAGAGTTTAAGAATCCATTTAGAGTGGGAACCATGAACCCCCATGAAGCAGAATATCTTGGCTCACATCCTGTGAGTAAGGGGCATTCTTGTAATAGAGCAAAGATAACCAGAGAGAGGAACAGCAAGTCTGTTTTTAGATGTGTTGTGCCAAGCTGAGTGTTCTTACTTGGCAATTGTTTAAAGAGAAGAAAATGAAGAGAAGGATATTTCTGGACTGACAGATACTAACTGTGCCTCATCGACTGGAGCTCAAAAAAACCAGAAGAATCTGCAAACTTTTCATCTCTCTAAAAATGATGTCCACCAATATCTTGTAAAGAAAGCTCTTAAAGAAGGTGATAAACCCCCAAGATTCAGCATCTTGTTATGCCATGAGTCCTGCAAATGCTCTGAAGAAACAACACACTAAGAAAAATGAGGACACTGCAGATCTGCTAAACTTTTGGCCCAGATAATGAAAGAAGCCAAAGAGAAGCTGCAGGGACAGATTGCCAAGAGGTGTAGGCTGTCCTTCCTGAGAGCTTCTGTTTCTGAGTCCAGTCAAAAATAAAGAGTCTTTAAAAGCAACTAATTAGTCAGGTGTTGGTGCAGTGCGGGGAAGGTCAGAAGCTGAACATACAGCTCAGTATCTTGGTAGCACACATTCTTAGCCTTTGCAATGCCCTAGATTCAATCCCCACAACTACCAATTAAATGTTTTGTTTATTTACGTGTGTGAGAGAGAATCAGTGAACAAACAAAAAAGTCACGTGATGAGAAAAATTAGTTTTCAAATTAGTTCACAATTTAAATATTACTTGTGCTACTTCAGACTGGTATATCAAAAGGAAAGTAATAGTGTATGCCTTTAATCCTAGCACTTGGGAGGCAGAGGCAGGCAGATCTCTGAGAGTTTGAGAACAGCTTGGTCTGCAGAGTGAGTTCCAGAACAGCCAGTGCTACACAGAGAAACCGTGTCTTGAAGGAAAAAAAGAAAACAAGGACTGGAGAGATGGCTCAGAGGTTAGGAGCACTGACTGTTCTTCCAGAGGTCCTGAGTTCAATTCCTAACACATGGTGGCTCACAACTACCTATAATGAGAAACGGTGTCCTCTTCTGTACACTGCATACATAATAAATAAATTTTTAAAAAACAACAAAAGAAACCAAGAATTTTTTAAAAAGGAGTAAAGGAATTAATTATAAGAGGTAAAAAGAAGTAACTGACTGGTTGAGAAATAGGGCTGTTTACATGAAGCAGACTTGCTGTGTCACAGTAATTTTTTGCTCTGAACAAGAGTTTTTTTTTCTTCTATCTTCAAATCTACTCAATTGCTCTAATGTAAGATCTAATAGGAATTATGACAAAACAGTTGATTTTCATGGACATTAGAAAAGATGCTATGAATTCATTTACATAGGCACTTACTATAGTTATAAATTATATGTTACAGTTTGCTTTAATGATTTATGTTGTCCTATAAAAGGCAACAGTAAAGCATCTCTAACAGTATTGTCTATTCTGAAAACATGAAGGTAAGAATATTCATATTCTAAAGACCTATTAAATCCCTTAAAGGGATTTCTGAATTAAACCTCCAAAGTGGATAAATGGATACCAAGTCCTTTGATACAAAAGTGAATAATTAAATATCTGATTATGTCAGTAAGGTACGAAAATTAATTCACTGAGCACGAGAAACAATTCAGATAACCTCCCAAAATTCTCTACTAACATTTCTGTAACCTTTGAGAGTGGATTAGAGTAAAAGAAAATGGCTGCAGTTTTCAAGGGCATAAAAACAACTCACAAACCCAGAAGGATAAGCAGGGGGTATACTTACTCATTAGTGGACTTTAAGCAAAAACATTTTTATTGAAAGATGATGGGTAAATAAAGTGATTTAAAACACATACACACACACAACAACAACAACAACTCATAAGATTCTCAGTACTGAGACTGGACTGCCTTCTTCCCATTGAAGTTTTGTTGTTTGAGATACACTTTAAGGCAGAAGAAAAAAAGTGCTTTTTATGTCGTTCATTGGTAGAGCACTTTTCTGGCATACATAAAGCCATGAGTTTATTAATACTCACCCATCCTCAAAGAAAGTTGCCAGTCATAATGTACGGTATCAGCCAGCTTCTTAGCCTGTCTTGATTTTAATGAAAGCATTAATCTCTACTGAGGAAAAAAAAAAAACAACTGTGCTTTATTTAGACTGAAGCCCTCCATCTGTTAGCTCCCTTTACCTGTCCGATTAAACTCTATTTCTTGCTGGTGTCTTATGACAAGGAAGAAATACCATCTGTGAAACATAAGTCACTCAGAAGGCATAATTTCCAGGCTGGTGTTGGAGGCAAATGCCTTTCAGAAGTAATATGTCAACATTTGTTAATTTAAACCTACACATGAAATGTTGATGATGGTAATGATTTAGTGATTAACATAGAAAACACATAATAAAACTGAGCATTGTGGTACATTTCCATCAAAGTAAAGGCAGTGAGTTTGCAGTCTGGTCTACATGAGACCTTTCCTAAAAAGGTAGGGGATGGGGAGTTGGAGAGATGGCTAGGTGGTTAGCAGCACTTAACTGCTCTCCCAGAGAACCCAGGTTGGGTTCCCAACAACCACACAGTGGCTCAGAACCATTCATGAATCCAGTTGCAGTGAATTTGATGTCACCTTCAGCCAGAGCTCCACTGACACTGGACACTCAGGTGGGACACATACAGACACATACACATAAAATAAGTCTAATTTTTTTAATTTAAAAAATGTTTTCAAAGAAGGGGGTAGAGAGTTGGCTAAGCTGTTAAGAGAGCTTGTTTGCTGCATAATCATGAAGAGTTTGGATAGCAATACCCACATAACAAGCTGGGTGTCTGCGAACACCGTACCTTCAGCTCCCAGAGATCTGATACTCTTCTGGCCTCCATGTGCAAAGGCATGTCCATCTGTTCACCTATGTGTTATAATTCATGCAAACATAGACAAAGTATTTTTTACCATTCAAAGAAGAAAACATGATAGGACATTCTGACTACACACTAAATATTTAAACTCAGTGACTGCCTCTTTTAGCTTTTTCTTTTCAAAGGCAAAAGAGCAAACTCAAATCATTTTCAAGTAAGTACTTTTTAAGGTACAAACCTATAAAAGTTTTGTGTTCATTTTAGCATACTACACATCATCAGACATGGGTTATAATTCCAAAAATGAAAACAAATTTCTGAACTTTAATAGATTTTTTTTATGATATCTCATATCAAGAAAATCTATAGGCCCTATACTGCTGGTACCACATACAATTTTTGTCTGGACCCTCAATAATATATTGGGTTGTCTACTTGAAGAATAAAAGAAAAATAGTTAATATTTATATTAATATTTTCTTAGACCAGGTATGACCCAAATGAATACCCCTAACAGGATGTTACAGGTTTATAGTTTGGCCAGTTATTACTGAAATATTTGATGCTGGTTTTGAGTTTTACAGTTATGTACTCTTTGAATGAAACAGATAGTAGGAAAACATGGAGTGAACACTATCTTGTGGAGATTGTTAACCGTTTTAAAACATTTGTCAGTTGGTGGTTTTACTTTATTATAAACTATTTTCAAGTAGCATATTTTGTATATAGTAATGCTTTTTATATGAAGCCCAACTAAATGCCAGAAGATACTACATTTGAGATTTGGGGGTTTGGTCTTGTTTGGCTCTTTACTGCAATTCTGCAAGACAGGTCTGATACTAATAGCAGCCAAACAAAGCACAGGCTAATTAGGTGGCTTCAAGGCCTCTTAGTTAGTGAGGGAGCCAGGGCTTGACCATAGGGTTCATTTGATACTATAGTGCATGTTCATATTCTCATCCCCTCTCCCTCCCTCTCTCCTCCTCGTTCCCCTCCCCCTCCCTCTCTGTCTCTCTGTATACCACTTTTTTTTCTGTGCTCTGAGATTGTTTCTTCTAAATAAGGTTCCCATTCTCTGTAATAACTATTTTTAAAAGCTTTTCTTTTCCTCAGTAATCATTTTGACAGAAATGTTTCGTTTTGCTCCTGTTTTTTTTTCTGTAGAAATTACTGTTCTTCAAAACTCTCTTATGACTAACTTGAACCTGAAGTCACATCCATAGATCAAGAAGGATCTTTAAAAGGTTCACTCTTCTTTAATGATGAGAGACCTGTAAGAAAACAAGACTATGTACTTCTATTTTTTATAAACACTTAGTAAGCTCCTATCCTGCTTCTTGAGAGTTACTCAAGGGAGATATAAATTTGAACATGATTAAAACCTGGTTCCTAACATCCAAAGATTTGTTCTACAAGTGAGATGTACATGTGAGCACAAGAATTTAAAACATGGACTATCAGAGATACTGAAATGGTACACTCTTAGGAGGTAAACAGATCATGTGATTCCAAAGAACAGTAAACGTATCTTTATAGATAGGCTATCTGGCTAATGATTGTAAACCAGTATCTATGGAAAAGCATATAAAGTATATATAAACAGAAATGCTGCAGTTTTGTGTGGAAGGTTAAATTACTGTCCTCAATTCAGTTGGCCTGAAGGCCCTTTTTGCATCTGTGTTTGACACCAGCTTTACTCCTAAAACCTTAGTTGGGTTCCTGTTCAATCAAATTTGAGTTATTTGTTGTTGTTATTTTCCTGGAATAATGAGATTACTTACATTAGTAGGGGGAACTCTACAAGTTCATGATTATTATATATATTTTTGGTTTTCAATAAAACATACTATTTTTTAAAGCAAATCATTGATATTTTTATAAATGATGATGTTGGTGGTGGTTAGTTCTATTCTACTTCCAGGAAAAAGAGAATAAATACAGTTCATGGGAGGAAGTGACTACTGGATTCTAAAGCAGAGATGCTTTATGGCGCCTCCGGCCAGGCCTGAGGAAAGAGCACTCTAAGGAATGCTCAGTTGTTTCTTGCTCTATTAGGAAAGCATCCATTGTTGAGTTACAGTACTTGCCACCTTTCTCTCTGCCTAGGAGAGTTCATCAAAGCCTTGTATGAGTCAGATGAGAACTGTGAAGTGGATCCCAGCAAGTGTTCGTCTAGTGAACTGATAGACCATCAGAGCAACCTGAAAATGTGCTGTGAGTTGGCTTTCTGCAAGATCATCAACTCATACTGGTGAGCGTCTGTCTGTCCTTGCCAAGAAACCCACTCTTTCCATATGAACACCACCACAGAGATGTCTAAAATCTGACTCTTCCTTGTAAGGAGGACTTTGAACTGACTCTCTAAATAAGCCTTTCTGCTATCACAGCTGTATTTTTAATACCTACAAACAGAGATTGGAGGTGTCGGGTGGGGTTGTTTTGTTTTTTTTACTTTTTAAGATGTTTGCTAGTATGGGACAAATATGTTCTTTACCACAAATAAATGGTGAGTTTGGGAAGATTTTTTGTGAATAGCCTTTAGGGATATTATGATGAGCTGTGTTAAAGAGTTTAGTGAGGCGCCTCATGCTGTTTTCCACTTAACTAACATAAATTTTTACTAATCCAAAACTGTAACTTTCAGTTGTTAATCTCCATCTGGCCTTCCATGACTTCCACCTCCTGTCTGCCATGAATACGGCTGAGCCCTATCCCTGGGTGTCTAATGGCCTCCTGCTAGCTCAGCTGTAGAACACAGGCATATTGGGTCAGAGTGGGGTCACTTTCACAGGTTATGGCACCTTATATTTAGAGGCCTGGGTTTTTGGGAGTGTTTTTTTTGTCTTGTTTTATTATCCTGTATGTATGATTTTTCCCCTTCTGTAGTGTCTTCCCTCGAGAGTTGAAAGAAGTTTTTGCATCATGGAAGCAGCAGTGCCTGAACCGTGGCAAGCAAGACATCAGTGAGCGACTCATCAGTGCCTCACTGTTTCTCCGTTTCCTTTGCCCAGCCATCATGTCTCCCAGTCTTTTCAGCCTGATGCAGGAGTATCCTGATGACCGCACATCTCGGACTCTAACTCTTATTGCTAAGGTCATTCAGAACCTGGCCAACTTTGCCAAGTAAGCGAAACTACCTAGCCCTTTTAAAAACAAGTGGCTTTAAAAAAAATGTACAAGCTTTTGGAGGAGCATGAGGCTAGGAGCTGCATTATGACTCTTACTAGAGTTTTATTGCATTGTCAATAAAAATTTTTAAATGGAAACAAATATTAAACTCTAAGGCAAACATTTAGTGAAATATTTATTATAACAACTGAAAATAATGCTTATAAAGGATATCCAATAATATGAAAATGATGATAACTAAATTAAAATACTAATTAGAGATAGAATGACAAATGATATATGTGTTATTATTTTAGCAATATGAAAAAAACATTGCAGGTATGAGAGTTTTGGGGAAAGGTTGATGGTATGTTTACTTTGCATGCACAAGGCCCTAGGTTCAATCCCAAGCATCTATCAAAGAAAGAAGTGTGAAAACAGGCAAATGAGAGATGCTCAGCAGTTAGGAACATTGACTGCTCTTCTAGAGGACCCAGATCTAATTCCCAGCACCAACAGGACATCTCATAACTCCTGTTCCAAAGGATCTGATTCCTGCATACAGACATTCTTGCAGGCAAAACACCAATATATAAGATAAAAATAAATGAACTATTTAAAAAATAAAAAAAACAGGCAAATACTATGGTTACATCATCTATTGCAAATAGACTGGCCACTTTCTGACAAGTGATATTAGGAAAAATGCAGATGATGGAAGGGCACTATAGGCAATGAAAAGAGACCAAATGCAATACTTGAAATGTGTTGGTATCTTAAGTTAGAAAAACAACCTATAAAAATTATTTGGGAGTCCAACAGGATGATTCATTAGGCAAGGACACAGTGTGTCAAGCCTAATAGCATGAGTCTAATACTCCAAGCCTACATGGTGGAAGGGAAGAACCAGCTCTCTCAATTTGGCCTCTGACCTCCACATGTGTACCATGGTGTACAAGCACCACCATCCCACACATACAAAATAATGTAAAAATTATTTTAATTATTTGGGGAAAGATAGCTCAGCAATTAAGATCACTTATGTCTATTGCAGAAGACCTGAGTTTGGTTCTGGTCGCTCACAGTTGCCTGTAAACGTAGTTCCAAGGAAATCTAACACCTCAGGCCTCAAGGGGCACCTGCACTCACATGCACATACATATACAAATAATTCAAAATAATTTTTATTATTTGTCAAAAACAGAATTTAATTAAAAACTACATATGAGATGACTCATGAATAATGTTTAAACACTTTTATTGTGATTAATAAATTTATATAATAGATAGTCCTTACTCTGGAAAAAAAAAGGGGCACTAAAGTATTTAGAAGTAGTGTCTGTAAGTTAGTTTAAAATGATTCTAGATTTTTAAAATGTGTATCTGTAGATAATTAAAGCAAAACTGGCAAGTAAAAAGACTGTTAACTGTTGGTTGATATAGGTGAAAAGCATATGGTATTGATTATATATTCTTTCAATTCTTCTGTAGGTTTAAATTTATTTTCATAAGGAATTTAGGAGGCTAAGAACAGTGGCTCACACCTTCAGTCCCTGTACTCAGAGGTAGAAGCTAGTGGATCTCTGTGAATCCAAGGCCAGTCTAGTCTACATAGCAAGTTTAGTCCAGCCAGCCAGTGACACTGCCTCAGAAAAAGAGAGAGGGAGGGACGGGGGGAGGAAGAGATAGAAAGACAGAAAGAGGGAGATGGAAGGACCAGGAAAAATTGATCATAGGTATATTTAATATTGAGAGAGACAAACTTCTACAAACAGTGTATGGGAAAAAAAAGAGTGTCAGTAAAGTAGATTGTCTTCTCATATTATTTTTAAATTTTTCTTAAATTTTATTTATTTATTTTTATATGTATGGGTATTTTGCATGTATGTATGTCTGTGTATGACATGCATGTGTGGTACCTGCAAAGGCCAGACGACAGCATCAAATTCTCTAGGACTAGAGTTAGAGACAGTTGTGAGCCATTGTGTAGGTGCTGGGAATAGAACCCAGGTCCTCTGGAAGAGCAGCTAGTGCTCTTACTTGATGAACCATCTCTCTAGCCCTCTAATAGAATTTTTTTCAAAATTCATTATTTGAATTTTATGAACCTTATAGTTAAACCAATGCAGAAAGATTTGCCCATATTTCAGTTATTTCTGATAAAAAATATTTGTAGGTTATGTTGGGGCAGGTTTTACAGATTTAAAGTAGAATAGCTGAAACAGATGGACAGAAATTTCTTCTCTGATGAAATAAAGAGTGTTAACAGAGACTTGGAAAAAGCCCCCCCCAAATACAGTCTCCTCTTATGCAAAAATTACATTTCATGGTTTTAGTTATTCATGATCAACTATGGTCCAAAAATATTAAATGCAATGTTCGAACTATTACAAATAAGAGACATCTCATGATGTCTAACTCAGTCCCATCCTGTATATCAGTCATTCATTTGTTCTATGTATCCATGTAGTATATGCCACCTACCTGTAAATAGGCTCTGGGTTTTCAGATTAACCTTTAAAGTATCGTAATGCTTATACTCAAATAACCCTATATTACTTACTAATAATCCCCCACAAAGCATAAATTGTTAAATGTTGGCAATTTGGATGTGCTAAAGGTTTTTTTGTTTCAAGTTATTTTTTGTTGTTGTTGTTGTTGTTTTTTAAAGAGTTCATGTATAGGGCAAAGTATAAACAGACAGTGCCGTGATAGCTACAGTTTCAGGAGTCAACTGGAAGTCATTCAATGTGAACCATAGGTAAAAAAGAGACTACTATGGAATATATTTGGAAACTGAAAAAAAATAGTAAAACTGATGGCTGTCTTGATGGGCATCTGGTAAGGACTGCACTATATGAGAATTTTGAAGACCAAAATAGGAAGTTTTGCCTCTACTTATGAATTTTTCAACTTAAGTTAAAGTAATATTAAGAAAGAATATTTTAGCAGTTACAACTTAAAGAAACAAAATCCTCATCATCACAAAATAAAAAGAAATGACATCTCTTTGTAAGACAAATCAAAATATTAATCTATCTTTTTTTAATCTATGTTCTTTCTTATTTTCTCACCTAACTCAGGTTTGGTAACAAGGAGGAATACATGGCATTCATGAATGATTTTTTAGAACATGAATGGGGTGGAATGAAGCGGTTCCTTTTGGAGATCTCTAATCCAGACACCATCTCAAACACCCCAGGCTTTGATGGTTACATTGACCTGGGCAGAGAGCTGTCAGTTTTGCATTCCTTACTGTGGGAAGTAGTTTCCCAACTTGATAAGGTAAAGTGGGGAGGGATGGGAGATACAGAACTTCGGTGTCCTGATTCTTTCTTCCTGCTGGTTAAAGCAACCTTTTGTTCTAGACACCTAAAAATAAATGGTTATCATTAAGTAGGTGATAAACACCAAAGTTCCTAGAGAGCCATGGAACCATTAATATATGTTTAAATAATTATCTGAGCTAATCAAATATTTTACTAAATTTTGTAAATTTATAGAGAAAGATATGTGAAAACTTGCCTAGAAAGTGTTACCAAATATTAGTATATATATCTTTATCCATGTATAAGAAACTTTATCTGGTAATTTCTTTTTTTAAGATATATTGACTTATTATGGATACAGTATACAGAAGATTTCACCATAGATGGTTATGAGCCACCATGTGGTTGTTGGGAATTGAACTCAGGACCTCTGGAAGAACAGTCAGTACTCTTAACCTCTGAGCCATCTCTCCAGCCCCCATCTGGTAATTTCTAAAGACAAGATGTTTTTTTAAAGTGTAGGTTTGCTGGAGAGATGGCTCAGAGGTTAAAAGCACAGACTGCTCTTCCAGAGGACCTGGATTCAAATTCCCAGTACCACATGGCAGCTCACAGCTGTCTGTTACTCCAGTTCTAGGGAGCACGACACCCATAGCAAAAAAAAAAAAATGCACATAAAATGAAAATAAATTATTAAAAAAAAGTGTAGGTTTGTAGAACATTGTTAAACATATTTAGGTTAATTTTAGTGTGGGGAAGGTGTTGTCCCCACTGTGTAAGTTGAAGTTGGATATAATTTTCAGCACCGAGAGTCACATAGGATCCAAAAAGTCAGATGTTTTCTTTATCTACCAGTGTCAATTAAGAATACAAAAAATAATCATTTATCTTCTAGTGACAAATGAACCTTGTTTTTTAATAACTAAGTATAAAGCATACCAATCATTTTCTTCATTCTGGATTTTACAAAGAGGAATAGTTCAGTAATCAATGCTATTTTTCTGTGATAAAGATTTATTTTCTTAAATTTTCCTCTTGTCTATAAAATGTTATATTTAATAAAGAATGTATAGGAAGAAGCTTATTAAATTTTACTTTCTAGAAAAATATACAGATGGCACTATGTCCACTAGTACTTAAGATGTTTATAAAACTATAAACCATTCCTTATCTTCAAGAACTACTTCTTCACTTTAAGAAATAATATGTGGATACTAAGTTGAAGTTATGTGGAAAGTCAATTCTTCTCATGTGAATCTTATCTTAATACTGTTTAGCAAGTAAAGGCATTCTCCAGATGACATTCATACTTACTCATGCAGAGTGGGAGAGTGTTAGTTACCTGGACTGTGGAGCTAAGTGTTAGAATGCCTGCCTGGCATGATAAGACCTTGGGGTTGAAAGTAAGCAAGGAAAGCACACGGTATAATTTAGTGATAGAGTACCTGCTGGCATGAACAAGGCCCTGGGCTTGACTGCCAGACACAACACACACACACACACACATACACACACACAGAGTTTACTGATAATTGAGAAGATAAAGAAGTCTTAAAGGTAACCATGACTACTATCCTAAACTGCATAGTGGTTAAGGGGTTCTCTGAGAACCCATGAGGATAAGAATGCCATAAGGAAAAAAATGATTAAAGAGTAGATAAAACAATTATTTTAAAAATTGTTTGTTAGCCATAGCTATTAGATACACATACAATTATTTTATGAAATAAGTCGAGCTTATTCATGGTCAAAATCTTTTTTAACAGATTTTTCTTTGTGAACACACTTCATTTTTAGTGTTTAGTCATGGGAACTGGGAGTATATCTAGACATATCTGAGAAGAGAGAAAGATCATCTGATTTTACTGTTTTGGTTTGGTTTGGTGTTTAACAATAGACTCAGTTGGCAGTGAGTCAAGGTTCCCAAGATTGACGGGGACAGTGGATTGTACTGTAAACTAACTGCACGTCCTGCAGTTCTCTGGGTTCCTGAGGGCAGCACCTTCCTGTATGTTGGCATGCATTGCTTTTCTCACGTAATCTTTTTTCTTGGAGGTTTCATCACATTAGCCAGTCCTCTGTTCCTGAAGTTCCTTTGGTTTGAAGGTGTTCGGTTCCCCCTTTCCCTCTCCATCTGGGTCTGATAGTCACTCAGAGACTTAGTGTGCTTTGCATGCATATTTTAGTCGGAATGGCAATAGTTTGTTTTGAGCATGTTTTTTTTAATTTTTATTTGCATAATCCTAATTTCTATTTCCTTTCTTTCCTCAATGTCTACTGCACCTTGTTCCGCCTCCTCCATTCATCTCGACGCCATGGTTCTGCTGCTCCATAACAATGCATTATGAACTTGCCACTCCCATACGCAATACCTACCCTCCCTCCAACCTACATCCTCCCATCATTGGGCATCATTGTCCCCAAAACAATATGTTGTGGATGTCACAATGCTTATTGTCCAATTAGGGTGAAAATTCCTTTCTACAGGCAACTGTGGCAAAATTGGGGCCTCTCCCTCGTGTTCTTGCTGATATTACCAAGTCCCTGACTAATCCTACACCAATACAACAGCAGCTGAGGCGCTTTGCTGAGCATAGCTCCAGTCCGAACGTCAGTGGGAGCCTCTCCTCTGGGCTGCAGAAAATATTTGAAGACCCCACTGACAGGTATGAAAGAGGATTTGATTGCTATTCCTCAAACAGATGTTTGGATTTGACAAAAAACCAATCTATCTTATTTTTTTTAAGTTTGTTCCTCCTTACAAGTTATGAACAAC
Source organism: Sigmodon hispidus (assembly GCA_004025045.1). Taxonomy (NCBI): domain Eukaryota; kingdom Metazoa; phylum Chordata; class Mammalia; order Rodentia; family Cricetidae; genus Sigmodon; species Sigmodon hispidus. The sequence continues at coordinate 125,796 of PVIH01001424.1, forward strand.
TGCAAAGAGTCATCTTTAATAAATCCAGTTGTTGTAGAAACCAATTGTTTGTCACAATGTAAAGTAGCCAGTATTACTTATTTCCTATGATGATACTGTAGTGTCTTAGAGTATAAATATATACAAAGATCTGTCATGTTCCATGGAAAATGAAGGGCTTTTATAAAATTAATGTTTTCATATGATCTGCTACTCTCCATAGCAGTGCCTCTCAACCTTCCTAATGTTGTTACCTTTCCTTACAGGTCCTTATGTTGTGGTGACCCCCCCCACCACCACCACAAAATTATTTCCTTGCTACTTTATAGCTATAATTTTGATACTGTTATAAATTTGAATGTAAATACATGATATATAACCTCCACAGTGTTCAAGACCCACAAGTTAAAAACCATTGCCCTAGACCCTCAGTTGAAACCATTTTAGAGTTGTCGATATCTGCAGGGTAGGCAGATAAAAGGTTATGCCTTCAACTGTGTGCTCTCAGTTAGAACAATTATCCCTTTAACAGCCAGCAGTAATTCTCTGAAGGTTTAGACAGAACTAAGTATAAGTTGGGATATTTGAGAGAGTGCTCAAACTCTTAAAAACTGAAGACAGTGGTGGGAGGTAGATTACCATCTACCTTTGGGAGAAAACTAGTAATGCTAGATTGTATTCTAGAATTATAGTGATGAAATCTGAGTTTCTAAAGAAATATAACCTCCATATTGGGCCTAGGAAACTTAGAAAGCATTCATATGCCCAAACTGAAGAACTATTATGTTGAATTTGCTTCAAGAATAATTAAGAGGCCATTTCTTTTCCACAGTGATTTGCATAAACTAAAATCTCCAAGCCAGGAGAACACAGACAGCTATTTCAGAGGGAAAACATTATTGTTGGTTCAGCAAGCCTCCTCCCAGAGCATGACTTACTCTGAAAAAGATGAAAAGGAAAGCAGCCTTCCTAACGGTCGAAGCATCTCCCTCATGGACCTCCAGGACACACACGCTGCTCAGGTGGAGCATGCATCTGTCATGCTCGATGTGCCTATGCGCCTCGCAGGAAGCCAGCTTTCTGTAACCCACGTGGCCAGCATCAAACAACTTCGGGAAACCCAGAGCACTCCCCAGAGTGCACCTCAAGTGAGAAGACCCCTGCACCCAGCCTTGAACCAGCCAGGAAATCTCCAGCCCTTGTCATTCCAGAACCCTGTCTATCACCTCAACAACCCAGTTCCAGCAATGCCAAAGGCCTCTGTAGATTCCAGTTTGGAGAACCTAAGCACTGCCAGTTCCAGAAGCCAAAGCAATAGTGAAGACTTCAAACTCAGTGGACCTAGCAATAGCAGCATGGAAGATTTCACCAAAAGAAGCACGCACAGTGAAGACTTCTCCAGGCGGCACACCGTCCCAGACAGACACATACCTCTTGTTCTGCCACGACAAAATAGTACTGGGCAGTCCCAAATCCGAAAAATGGACCAGGCTGGGTTAGGTGCCCGAGCCAAAGCACCCCCATCCCTGCCACACAGTGCTTCCTTACGTAGCACAGGGAGCATGTCAGTGGCATCTGCAGCCCTTGTGGCAGAACCTGTGCAGAATGGGAGCCGATCCAGGCAGCAGTCCTCTTCCTCCAGAGAGAGCCCAGTTCCCAAAGTCAGAGCAATCCAGCGACAACAGACACAGCAGGTAGAGTATGCTAGAAGGCTTTGGCTTCTGCTTGGATAGACACTGGGTTGTCCAGAAATAAAATGGATAACAACGTTTCCACTTAAGAATGTTTCTGTAACCTTTAAACAGAAGAAAAAAATGGAAGGGTTTGGCAGGTTCTGGCTAGGTGAGAGCAGAACAGAGCTTGACTCTTTACCCTTACTCTGACACTCGAGGCTTTTTTCCATGAGGAACAGCTGCTTCTTCAGGGTGTGCTTAGGGAAGTACTATGGCATTGGGTAAATAATTACACAATTACATAGGAGATCTACAGTTAAAATCAACTGTATTTAGAGAATCTGGAAATTAATCCTTCTTAATTTTTTTCCTTAAGCTTTCAGAATAAAGTTTTGCATACTGAGCTTATGAGTCATATAACTGCTCTACACTTCATCCCACAACTCCCTGTGGAAATGCCAAGTCCCATGTGCCTTTTCCTGGAATTAGTTCAAAAATAAACAAGTGAACACCTAGAGAGGCAAGGGAAAGAGGTAAAAACACAGAAACACAGATGGTTGATAGTGCTTGAAATATTTGCATATGCCTTGTATTACTACATACATGGACAAGTCCAACTTATGTCACACCAGTCCTGATAGAACATTTTGAAATTTTATTGATTTGCCGAAAATGCAATCATTTCTTCCTTTATATATGACATTCTGAATCATCGTATTTACCCTTAGTGTAAACTCATAACTTTAGAGTTTCTTCTTCTGTCCCCCACGAGTATTTGTTGTTTCATCTAAAAGAGTGTTTTCAAAAAAAAAAGAAGAAGAAGAAAAGAAAAAATTGTATTGTGGAACTGCTTAATATATAATATCTTCATCTTATTACTTACTTGTTTTTGGAGACTGGCCTCACTAAGTAACCCTGACTAGCCTTGAGCTGACATAAATCACCTTTCCTTTGCCTCCCCAGCACAGAGATTACATAGCTTTGTACCACTGTACCTAGCTTGACTATTTTTATTCTTTGAGAATTTGCATATAATGTATTTTGATCAAATTCATCTCCATTTTCTTCCCCTACCCTCCAGCACCACTTTTCTATCCCAGTTCTGTGTGTTCACGCTCTCAAAAACAAAACAAAACATTGAATCCCCTTAGGCATAGGACTACCTACTGTAACATGGGTAGCTTTTCAAGAGCCACATCCCTAAAGACAACAGTCAGGTGCCAGTGGCATCTCATGTGGTTGGTCCTACAATCGGATTCCTTCTCCAACTATGTTGGGATGTGGGATGCTTGATCTCGTTCGTACAGTCATAGCTGCTATAAGTTAGTGTCCAGCAAATAATGTTTCACGGAGTCAGCTACATTTGTTTCTTCTGTCCTTTCTGCCCCCTCTTCTGTGATGGGGGAAAGATGTGTGATGTGTGCTACTGATGTCCGTCCTTTCAGAGCTGAGCACTCCAGAGTCTGTGTTCTCTGCACATTGACCAGCTGCGGGTCTCTTTATTAATCACCAGTTAATATAAAAAGAAACTTCTCTCATATGTGTTGATATAAAGATAAGAAATTAAGGGCATCAGTTTCATTTTCTTTCAAAACACATTTTAAATTTTTCTCTTATTCTGCCTTCCCATTTTGCTTTCCTCTGTCATGTAGTCCTATCACAGTGTTTGTGCTCTTAATTTTATGTATTTGCCTATGAGCAATTGCTACTTACAACATTTTTTCTATAGAAAAATACAACGCCTCTCACACAAGCACAAAACATGCTTCTATAAGGTAATATAAGACTGCCTAGCTAAGTAGGAGGTAGTAGATGTGTATCATATCCAAAATGTTAATTTTAATTGTTCTGTCATAACATTAATGAATTAGGGGATGTCTATATCGCCATGAACTGAGGCACAGCAGCAGTGGGATGTCCTGGCACAGATTTGAAGTGCTCATCTTCATTTAGGCCCTGCTGGTAACAGCCCTGCTCAAGTTTGTGAATGTTATACAGTGACTTGTTCTACCCAATAAGTAAATAATTTATTCTTTTGAACTTCTTACTCTTTTTATTCTTATCTTTCCATTTCTTGTGTTTTTCATCTCATATGAGTCCTCTGTGTAATCAGCACATTTTTAAGGCAAATTCCTCTACATATTTTAATTGCAAATTGTGTTAGGGAATTTTTTTCTTTCTCCCAACCTAGAGGATTTCTTTGTGGGATTGTTCTGTTGGCAACTGTAATTATCAGTGGCTGTGTCCCATGCAGATTCCATTTGTGCCTTAGCACAAAAGAGAGGCCTTTGTTGGCAGAGTGCTGGCTTCAATCATCTCAGATAGTGAGTAGGAAGGAAATAAAGTCCTAGCAAAATACTTTATGAAGAAACAATTCTTTCTCAGGAAATTCTGAATATTTTGACCCCTTTGAGCCTCTTTCTGGATTACATTTTTTCTCATTTCTTTTATTTTTTTTTAAACAGATCATATATTTTATACAAATAATAGACCTTATTTAAATATTTGAGTTGTTCAGACTTAGTATGTCAGAAATTTGAATTTGAAAAGGCCTTTTAAATAAGCATTAACAAACCCTCCAGTATCATGCTACAGTTTTCACATTTGGATTCCTTGAAACTTCTTCTCACCAAACTCCTTAAGAAACATCAGACTTTACTTTGGTGTTGATACCAAACTGCTTATTCACTTATGAGAACTTACTTCAGACTGTGAAGAAACTGAAACCACGTGTTGTTTGTGTCTAGTAAACACTAGTGAGGAGCAGGGAAACTGGCCTGTTCCCAGCTGTCTCAACAGTGAGGCTATGACTAACTGTAGTATCAGCAAAACTGTTGTGCCAGGTCTTCTTGCCCGAAAGCATTATTTTTTCCAGGGAAAATCTATTAGCATCAGCTCAAAGGAGATTGTAGACTGTCTGCCTTTTCCTGTCTTTTTCACCCTTCATTTTTATTAATGACCTCTTAAAAGTCAAGTAACTAGAAATGTTCTTCCTAAGGCTAAGCAAGATGAAATCTGAACCACATAGCAGCCAGTATTTCCTATTTCTTTGACTATGAAAAAAAGATAATAAGGTTTGTTATATATCCAGCTTATAAAAAGGAGATGGGAAGACTGTTAGTGAAAAGCCTTTGATGCCTTTCCAAAGAACTTTGGGAAGAAGTGTCCTTCTCTTAACAATGCATTTTATTTTAGCACTGAATTTTTAAGAAACTCAGTGTTAATATAGAAAATTTTGTTGAGCATTTCTTACACATTGAGTTAGTCACTGTAGTGCCGTTTGTTTGGTGGTGATGTAATTGAGGAGATCAGCACGTGTGTGTTCAACAGAAAGGAAACAAAACCAGGGCTGGAAAAACCACTCACTGTTCTTGCAAAGGACCCGGATTGAAAGAAATCCTAGCACCTGTGTGCAGCTCACCAACCTGTAACTCCGGCTCCAAAAGAGTCTTTAAAGAAAGAGGAGGGGGGGGTGGAGGGGAGGAAGAGAGAGAAAAACTATAAAAGACAATTTATAAGTTTTTCATGTAGTACACAAATTCTAATACTTTTGAACCAAAACTACCTCTATTTTCATCCATTCTAGTACAATAACTACTTTTGACTTCCTTCGTATTATTTTCTGCTCATGATTTTCTGAGAGATGTGACATAAACAGAGAGTAAAGCTGATCTGACCTGTCTTGTCAGTTTTCCTTATCTTATTGATGATTTACCTGGAGTAAGATTCAGCCAATAAAATAGGAAGAGAGTTGAAATGTCCAGTTCTCATTGCACAATCTATCACAGTTCACTGCTTGTTGTATTATTCCTCCTAAAAATACAGTTCTACCACATCATCACCAACTCTTGCTTTAAAAGCTCATGTAACATTTCAAGCCTAGACCCACCTACATTGTTTTTGCTGTCTTGTTTTTAGTTTGCTTTTCAAGCTGAGTTCTTTTTCCTTTTAGGCATACTGTTAATTTAGAATTAAGGAGGTTTATAGTTTCCTGTAATGAGTGACAGGGAAAGAAAGTTTATTCAAGTAATACCTTATTAACCATTGAAAGCAGGAAGCTATTGGACAACTGCCTTAGTTAATAAATTCTTAATAATAAGGTTTTTGGTGGCTTATAAAGTAGCCATTTTATCTCAGCTTCCACCTTTCCTCGCTGTGCTGAAGTAATATGATTGTAAAAGCGAAGGCCATTTGTCTCCTTTAAATACTGATATTAGCTCCTTAAGACCCAGTACGGCCCTTTTTGGTTTATATCAGAAAATAAAACCCAATGTTTCCATTTCTCTTAATCAGTATAGAAACAGCTCTTTGTACTCTGCTTTTCTCATCTAACATGCAGAAAACTACACTTGTATTTGTGTATAAAGTACTTGTAATTTACAAAATGTTTTTGTTCTCTCTTGTTTTTATTATAACTTTTGGTTGTCTAAGCCAGGAGCTTTCTCTATGTCGTCTTAGCTGTCTTGGTACTCACTATGTAGACCAGACAGACCTCGAACACAAAGAGATGCCTACCTCTGCCTCCCCAGTGCTGGGATAAGAGGCATTTACCATCATGCTCACATCTCATAACTTTTGATATGAATAGTTCTTTCCTTTGTAGGAGACACTATATCCTATAGGCCATAGTTCCCAAAGTATCATGTTTAAAAATTATTTAAATGTGCATAGGTGTTTGCTTAGTTACGTAAATGATACACGTTTGAGAAATAGAATAATTGATATCTAAATATGTAAGTGCATACTTAGTATCAAACTTATGGCTCTACTGATATTGCTTAGCAAAGGGCGTAAGTAACTATAAAAGGTTATTTTTCAAAGATAAACAAATGTTAGTAATAAGGTAGATATAGCAAAAAAAAAAAAGACCTACAAATAAATGAGGTATAAAAACCATTTCTATAACTGTAGAAGTGGAAGTATAATTTTAAGTACAAAGAATACTGAGATTTACACATGCAAATGTAAAATCATGACTTTAGAGGGGGAATTTCTACACATTCATTCACGATTGTGTATCTACTTATATAAACTTCATTCTTCCTCAAGTATAAAGCCATTCTTACTGAGCAGAGTTCACCTTCAAACCTTTATTAATTAGACTTATTAAGTTCCTGAAGACAGGCTTTGCATGTTACATTCTACCCTCATAGTCATCAAAATCCCCTTTTATTTAGAGTTTAACTGATTTCTAGCCTAGAATGTTATGAAGTTTCTTAAAGTACAGTTTGGCATGGAAGAAAAAATTCACTTCAATAATGAAATTTTAATTATAAAAAGTTAACACAGACACAGATTTTTTTTACTCTTGCACACATACTCACCCCTCCCCTTCCTCTCCATCTTCCCTCACTGTTATACACACACACATAACATATATACATTTTATTCCTGTCTTTGGCAGCCTAGAAACGAACAGTCTTATGTTACCAAAGAACTTTCACATAGAATGCTTTACCAATCTTTAGAATTCCTGGTGAGATGATCTGGTAGGTAATGAGAATGATGATGGCATCTTCATTCAACAGATGAAGAAACTAGAATTTAAGAGATTAAATGTTTTAGCTACTAAGTGACAGAGCTGCTTCTCAAGACTAGAATTTTTAACACTCTATATATCTATATTGAGAAAGATAAGAAAGATCATTTCTCTTGCTATCCTATAGTGCAAATCCTAATTAGTCTTGATAAAAACTCAAAGCCAAAGTGGGGTAAATGCTAAATGCTCAGAGAGACAAAGGATCAAGCCACAGCCACCTCTCACCTCGCCAACTCCTCAGGCGCAAGAGGGGCCCATGGGCCTGTCTCTTCCAGCCTTATATCCCTCTCTTCACCCAGCCATCACACTTCCTGTCTCCACCTCCCTAGTGCTGGGATTAAAGGCCTGAGCCTCCATTGCCTGACCTCTATGGATAACTAGTGGCTAGCTGGTTAGCTAGTTCAGGGCAAGCTTTATTTGTTAGAGCATATACAAAATATTACTATTCTGTCCTAACTAGATAGAAACATGCTGTAGAAGCTTATACTATCTGGAATTCATAGTTTGATTTTAGGTTCTTAACAAACTTTGTAGTGCTGAAGACATAGTTTAGTAGTAGAGCACTTGTCTAGAACATAGTCAAAGCCCTGAGTTCCATATGCAACACAGACACATAAACAAAGGTCAAGAGAGTTTCTTACCTAAAACACAAACTCTGGAATGATCCTAACTCTCCAGGAAATCAGTTTCTAGAAGGGTAATAAATATTACCACTTGGCGTTCTGATACAGGCACCTGTGAGCTTGCTTAGCATCAGCCAGTTGTTTAGTCCATGGCTCTCCCTGGTTCAGCAGACATCCGGTCATCAGAACACTCAGCCCTGCCCCTCTGCTGCCATCTTTGCTGCAGCAGGTTAACTTCAGGGCTCACGTTTGTTTTGCTGGGCAAATTAGCAATGTTAAGGCTTTCCTTATAAGAGAAAAAAAATGGTTCTTGGATTATATGTATGAATTCAGAATGGTTTGTTCTTTTTTTTTTTTTTTTTTTTTTTTTTAAAAAAACTTTATTTATTTATTTGCCTTGGTGTTTGCCTGGAACTGGAACTACAGACAGTTGTTAGCTGCCATGTGGGTGCTGGGAATTGAACCCGGGTCCTCTGGAAGAGCAGACAGTGCTCCTAACCGCTGAGCCATCTCTCCAGCCCCGAATGGTTTGTTCTTATACAGACAGATGCATATTCTCTTTCCCTGCTGCCTGGACCTAGCATTAATAGACCATTAGCTAAAACGAAAGTGCTTCTTAGGAGTGATCACAGTTACGTAATCCTTTCTGAAGCATAACTGGTATATGGAAATGGTAATAAAGATCTCTGATGTAGGTTCAGTCCCCTGTGGATTCTGCCACAATGTCCCCAGTAGAAAGGACAGCAGCCTGGGTTCTGAACAATGGTCAGTATGAAGAGGATGTGGAAGACGCTGAACAAAATCAAGATGACGCCAAGCATGCCGAGAAGGTAGGACCTGATTTGTCTTTGTTGACGTAATGGCCCCACAGCTGACCAAAAACAAAACTTGCCCTGGCCTTTGTCTCTGTGTCTCTTGTTAACCATCACACCTGTGTACTATAGGTCAGTCGTGTCTCTGTGAGTATGTGGAGAGTGTCTGTTAAGCTAAGAAGGAGAGAAGTGCCATAATTTTTCATGTAGGTTTCTTTAATATAGAAAGTACTCTGATAATTGTTTTAATCATTTTAGTTGAACATTTATTATTTCTATAAACTTTGGTCTCCAAGCTCATAACTTACTTTAGAACTAGACAATCTATATCTTGGAACAGTCAATTTGTATTTTAGTTGGTCTGTTACGGGTTGGGTTTTTTTTTTTTTTTTTTTTGCCTTTTTATAAATAAAGACTGCCTAGCTATACAGATAATTATTTAAACGATATCACAGACTTCTGGGCTCCACCTCTGGAGTTAAGGGCATTTTTGTTTTTACATATTTATTTATTCATTCATTCACTGGCTTTTTTATCTATTTACTTATTTTAAAGAATAAGCAATAAACTTAAAGTTACATTTAATTGACCATCAGACAATCAACTTTCTTATGGTTAGAATATCATAAACTATACCTAATGATGCAGCCAACCTTTCAGAGCTATCCTAAAGCGCTCTGCTTCCGCTTTCTATATTAACCAGCATAATTTAGAGTGGTGGATGGATGAGTAGTAGTTAGCTGTCTTTTCACTGGTTAAACAAGATGCTATTATATACAAACACCACACATGTTTATCATTAGTTTACTAATGACTGTAAGTAGCCTACCCATAAGGAAACTCATGTTTCTCACCTTGCCTGGACGGTTTCTCTTCCTATTGCACTAACAACCCCATGCACAGGAACTTTAGTACATGAAAAGGCCACGTAACCAGAATTTATAGAAGGCTAGTGAGGATACAGATAGACAGCAGATGGCACAAACCAGACACGAAGCCACGTCAGGGATAAGGGCAGGAAACAATATTAATTAGTTCTCGAGAAGATGTAAGCCCTTGTCATTGCTTATGACCTGAATACTTGATGCTTTTGTAAGTAAGGGGAAAGCAGTAATAGTCTGTTCTGTCATGAAATTGTATTGACTGATTTAGTTGTTTAACAGAACTGTTGCTTGTTCTCTAAATTATCTCAAGGGTGAGTTAGTCTAGTAAGCCCGGTGTCAGGAATCCTGCAGTACAGTGATGACATGAAAGTCTCTCTTGTAGACAGCCAGCTTTTGGCCTAAGTCCTTTGTCAGGCTTCTACCTCTTTAATCATTTTCTTTTTCATTCTCCTTGCTATTGGATACTGTTACAAATTGGATGTGCCACAACTTTGCCACAACGTAATGCCAAGTTAAGATTCATAATGTAATTTTAGACACGTGGCAGTGCTTTCTTAACATTTATACCAGCCATTATTTTTAAATAACCTGGGCAGTAACAAGGACATAGCAGATCAGTCAGCAACCACCATGTTACCTGGGGTAACTTCAAAGCCGATATGATTCCTGTCATCCATATCTCTTCCCCTCTGCCAGTATGAGCAAGAAATTAGCAAATTGAAGGAGCGTCTACGAGTGTCCAGTCGGCGGCTAGAGGAGTATGAGCGCCGGCTACTGGTGCAGGAGCAGCAGATGCAGAAGCTGCTGCTAGAGTACAAGGCCAGGCTAGAGGACAGCGAGGAGCGGCTGCGCAGACAGCAGGAGGAGAAGGACAGCCAGATGAAGAGCATCATCAGCAGGTCAGAGGACCGACCACCTGAAGCTGATTGGCTCTAGTCCGGGACCAGGGGGTGGGGAAATGACCCAAATACTTTCAAAAGAATATATCCCCCCCCCCCGAAAAAAAGCCATTTTCATCATGTGTGTATATTCTGTGGTACTTGATATAACTGTAAGGACCATGACTCTCAGGCATTAAATCAGTGAGATCTAGTGCACTTGCCATGAAGATATATGGTTTTTTAAACAACCATAATATTCAAGGGAAAAAAAGGAGAGAAACTAAGAAAATATTTTGAAGTTTAGATGGATTGTTTAAATCTATGTCTAAGTCCAAAATCTAAACCTATGACAAATCCAAAAACAAAGTTTCACTGAATGTCTTTAGGGCCAGAGGACCTAAGGAGTGCCATGGGTGCCAGCAAAAGAGCAAGAAGGGATCCATTTGATTGTGTTTGCTGAGCACTCACTGGGGCAAAGCTCTTTTCTAAGGGCTTTATAAGTGCTACTTTGTTTTAGTTCCGTCTCAGTCTCTGAAACAGATATCATCACTTATTTACTGATAGAGAAATTGGCAACAGTTTCTTGCCCGAGGTAACATAGTGGAGACCTAGGATTTGAGCCAGGTATCAGACTTCAGACTCCAGACTCATATTCCCACATGCTGTGGGCAGCATAAGAACAGAGAAAGGACTGTTGTTTTTAGTAGCCTGGAAACAACTGACCTCATACTGAGAACCATAGGAAGAGAACTGAGGAGTTATGGGTAAGTGGGTTGAGGTGTGAGGAGTAATTGAGATACAACTTCTAGAACATCCTGTAGGAAACAGCTGTGCAAGGAAGGAGGATAGGATGGTACGAGTCGTTGCTTTACAGCCAAGCATGGTGGTGCGTGCCCATAATAACCCAACATTCAGGAGGTGGGCGGAGGAAGACCGGGAGTTCATGGCCACAACCAGCTATACAGCAAGTTGAAGGCTAGCCTGAGCTACATGAGATACTTTCTCAAAAATAAATAATTTTAAAAGTAGGTAGCCTTTTGGCTTTGTTGTTGTGAATTTGCTATTTTAAGATATTTGTTAAGGGAGTGATGTAATAGGATTATGTTGATTATTTTCTCAAGAAAACATAATGTTATAGCCCAGCCGCAGAAAGAATCGACTCAGGGTGTCTTCTCTCAGGGGAAGATGGGAGAGGAGAAGGAAACAAAGGTTATTGTAATAAAATAGGTCTCCTATTGGGAATCACCAGTTTTAAGTTTCTTAATCTCTGTATTACCTAGCCCTGGCTTTGAAAATATTGACACCTCTTTCCTACCACATTCTAGGCTAATGGCTGTGGAAGAGGAATTAAAAAAGGATCATGCTGAGATGCAAGCAGTTATTGATGCAAAACAGAAAATAATTGATGCACAGGTAAGCAGGTCCTGACCTTAGTAGGAAGCACTTGTTTTTAATACCTGGTATTTTCTAACTTCCCACCCTTGCAGATGGCAAAGCAATAGGAAATGGGACACTGAAAGTTTCTTGGCGTTGTCCTTCGAGTATTATAGGAGTTTCCATATGACCTTGATTTTTCTGTGATGATATAACTTTCATATTAGCATGCAAAATATTGTGTATTTAGTGTGGTTGTTTGACAAATCTAAGCCTAGATGAAACTGGCTTCCTTCCTTGTGGAAAGGAGGACATTCTCTAAGAGGGTAGCTATAAAAACTATACTGCATGTATCTGGCTTGTGACCTCCACTGACCATTGCTTGGCTGTGTTCTTCACGGTCTTGTCAGTCACATCCACTGCCATCAACACCTAGTGCTATTAAAGGAGCTGTAGGGCAAAGATAAGATTATAGAAGATAGTTTTCCTTGTTATTCTTTTGGTTCAGAGTTTGGCATTGCTGCTTGGAATGTGCTTGGCTGCTCTTCCTTGTTGATGCTATGCTTAGAGAACCTCTTTGGAGATTTAAAAAAAAAAAAAAAAAAAAAAAAAAAGGCTGATAAAATTAGAACTTATGGTTGCCTACACCTAGTGGGATGATAGCCTCCAAGAGCTCTTTACAAGGACACCAATGATCAGAGCAAAATCCAGAGTGTAGAAAATGTTTTCAATTCCTTGTTGCTTTATCACTGTAGAGTATGATTTATTTCCTAAGGTAAAATAAATTGCAAAAGGCAATTATAGTTTTGGTAGTGGTCCCCCTAACCACACTGAGTATACTACCTCTCTAGAGACAACTGGCCAAGTTTGCATTTCTCATCTTTAAGCTGTGAAATAATAATGAGAGCATTCCTCTTCATTCTCTTTGTATCAACACTAGTCAGTATATATTAGAGCCCCCAGGATGATTAAACATGCACTTCAACATTAGAATTTCTTTCCCAGTGTAAGATGAGGGTTGTTTTTCATAGGAGCGTAGCCATGGGAAGAATGCTTCACAGGCTTCATCCATATTGGAGTTCACGAGACTTCAAGGCTAGTTGCGACTTGTAATGCTTTCTCACATGCATAGCTCCCAAAATGTTTTAGATTCAAATTCTGGATAGCTTAGCCTCTTTTGAGCCAGAGAAATGTTATAATTACTTTACTTGCTTTTTAATTTTTAATTTTTTTCTAGGTATTCCCAAGGTAAGTGAGGGACAAATAGTAGAAGCAAAACCATCTTGCTGTATTTTCCTATTAAAAAAAAAAATTCACTCCATATACTTAAGAGAAACAGTGTTGATAAAGAAGGCAATTTTATCATGAAAACTAATGATGAAAAGTTCCCCTTTAGGTTCTCAGTATCAGTATAAAGCAGGGTGAGCCTTATTAGTAATCACACAGAAATTTAGTGTTGAGATAGAATAGGTTTCAGCCAGTATAATGCAGTCAGTCTTAAGCAGAGAGACCTTGCCAGAAATACAGTATGACTCTGTGTATGCTGGCTGACAGGACAGCCCCATCACTAACTTCTAGGGAGTTTCTGCTCTATCTACCTGTTCCTAGTTTTGATCTGAGTATAAAGCGAAAGTCGTGGTTAGTAAAGGAGAAGTCCAGAAGGGGATTTGATTGACCAGGGGTCAAAAGCTCTCAGTTAATCTGTCAGATGGTGTCACTGTACAGAAGAGGAAGAAATGGTATCCTTGGGTCTGGCCAATGGCATTTTGGTTTTCAGAAGGCTTGGTTCTCTGGGCTGTTTTGATGGAACCAAGGCACCTTTCATAAACCATTGCTCCCACTGACCACTCAGCCATGAAGACCACTCTGCACTAATATGTTAGAAAATACTGGGGTTCACTAAATGTGATATGTTTCTCAATAAAGCATAGGCTTATTATATTATGAATTCCTCTACAAAAGCTAATATAGATCCCTAAAGAATACTCAGTCAATCCACTGAACCACATTTGAAAACCACTGCACTAGGCACAGCACAAATCATAAATACCAAAGGCAGTTAAAAATATAATAATGACTTAGAAGGGAGCATTCTCAATCCAAGCTATTGGCGTACTGGTACATAGAATCATGAAATAGCAAAAGACTGTACATACGTAGGTACTCTGTAACAAATGACTTTCCATCAGATTCTTTCCTGTGAGAACAAATCTTATCTCTTAAGGGATTGTTGGAACAGAGTAACCCTCTTGGCTTCATTTCTTAAATGAAGACATGTTTGGAAATACTAGTCTCCCTAGGAGGCAACCCATAATTTTATATCCGCAGCATACAGCTTAGTGCCAATAATAGTAAATATATATATATTTCTAAAATGGAAAGTTACTTTACTTGTGCTAGGATTAATTCTAGCACTTACCAGAGCACTAACACTGAGGTCCCCCAGGAATGGTTTTGATCTCTCTCAGTACCCCCTATTCCTTGTTGAGGAATTCAGCCTCTCCCTCTCCTAGCATAGGCACACATCAGTCCCTTTCTGCAGAATTACAAAAGGGGGAGTGGCATTCACCAGTCCTGAACCTCACAGCTCAGGCCTGAGGGCTTGCAGCTCCTGGCTCTCTCCACGTGATGTCACGTGACTAGATGGAGAACAGAGAGGTTACTTCCTATGAGAAGCAAAGCAGCTGCCTAGTGACTACTGCAAGTGATATCTTCACTGTGTTAAATTACAGGTCATAAATGGAAATGAGATTATTCAAACAGGCAAGTAATCCCTGTGCGTTCTCTAGCTAAGCAGTTCCCAGCCCTGGCCAGGGCACTGGCCTCCTACACATTCCAGCTCCTGCACTCCTGTGTCCGTCCAGTCCTTCCTTCCAGGCACGTTAGATTGCTTTGTGTTCTAAGCCAGGCAGAATCAAATATCATAGCAACTTTTGCCAACCAACTTCACTGTGAAAGGATGCAGTTTGCCATTGGAGGTTGTTGGGATTTTTTTATTATTTTGGTGGGAGATGTGTTTGCTTTTCCTTTAATTTCTGTTTTATTTGAGAAATTGACCATGGGAAAACTACAAAGTGAGTTTCTCTGCTTAGAAACTTTCAGGTATCTAGTGGGAGAGGCTGTTTGACATCAGTTATTACTTGCAAGCATTATGTAATTATCATCCTCCTCAGGCTCTTTTTGACCCTTTAAGACTCAGTGTGTGTGTGGTGTTTTTTTTTTTTTAAAGAAAGGGTAGAGGATTGTCTTGTTTTGTTTTCCTTAGTTTTGGGACCTTGCCATTTGTCCTAATACTGAAATATCTTTCCTTACCTATTTTAAGAAATTACCGGGGATAGTACAAATTTTCACTTATTATATAACACACAAGAAATTTATCAAAGGAAACAAATATTTGTTTCCTACTAAATCCCACTACCTATAATTTTTAAGTAACTACTATTTTTAAAAGCTTTGCAAGACTTTGAGTTTTTCCCTGTTCTTAAAACAAATCACCTTTCTTAAAATAAAACAATTTTATACAGTAAGTGGATAGTTAATAATAATGATTCTATATGTCTTACCACCTGAGTTTTACAACAGAAAATAGGAATTCTTTTAATGAAGTAAACAAGAGTTGGATTGCTTTTGTTTTGTCGCACATTTGAAGCTAAAGCCACCACCTCTACTACCATAGACACACGAGCTCAGTCCCAGAAAAGGGAGAGTTTGACTGTATTGCTTGATGCTGTGGTCAGCTGTGGCTTTGCCCAGACCCCTCCCCCAGGACCATCGATAATCACTGTGCCTAGCAGTGTGTGCTCCTGCGGAGCAGCGCTGGGGTGGCAGCCCTCTGCAGCCACTGCTTTCCCTCACAGAAGGAGCAGCAGCCCACTTCAGCCCTCTTGCTGCCCTTTAAACTGTACCATGGCTAAAACTTGTCTCCTGTCTCCCCGGGTAAAATCAGAGACCCCAGGAAAGAGAGCTTCATTTGGTATTAGGGTTGATCATCATGAGCTGTTTTCAATTTATGAGCATAAGTAAAGATTGTCCTTCTCTGTCATTATTTTCTGAAAAACAGGTCTTCTGGTTTGTTGGGGAAAGTCCTGGGATAATTTAAAGATGGAAAGTCTCAGCTAATTTTTGTGAGACTGATAATGTTTTGGCCTTTCTGTCTCCCCTGCCTCCTCTCGGGTAGATATGTAGATATTCAACAACCCCTAGTTCCAAAATATTGTCTCTAAAGTATTTGTTTTTTGTTTGTTTGTTTTAAAACTCAAAAGGAAAATGAAAGCATTCCCCTTCCTGGGTAGCTTTCCTGGAGTAAGTGAGCTGGAATGGGTCTAGGAGCCTGTGTTCGCTGTCTGTTCTCATGTGTTATGTTATAGCATCCCTCTCAGCCACATCTCCCTCCCCATATTCAAACAACTCCTTGGTCTGAGCTTCTGGCTGTTCTTCTCCCCTCTTGCTCCTGCATCCTCACCTTGGTGGAGACTCTAAGCTGCCACCACGTATGGCTTTAATTTGAGCAGTGTAAGTTCTGCCCTGATGGGACTGGTATGCCTTC
The DNA here is from genome assembly GCA_004025045.1 of Sigmodon hispidus. Lineage (NCBI taxonomy): Eukaryota > Metazoa > Chordata > Mammalia > Rodentia > Cricetidae > Sigmodon > Sigmodon hispidus. Next base: position 142,107 of record PVIH01001424.1, read on the forward strand.
TTTGGGAGGTGAACCATAGATCACGTGCACTTCTCTTCTGTAAAATGAAACCTCTGGTGCTTCTTTCTTTGCCGCCTAATTTCCATGCTTCAGTTTTGACAAAAGCACTTACTACATAAAGGCAGTGTGACTCTTGATGTCATCTTCATACGACAGCCTAGTAATACCTCAACATACCTTTGGTAATAAGTCCTGTTGTGCAAATGAAAAAAAAGTTTAAGAGGAGGAGGAGCTGGCCCTAACCGATGTGCAGAAAGAGGCAGAGACGTTCCATTTGTTCGGGGAGCACCATGTGTACTGTGCTGTGAGAGAAAGTATTGGACTAATTATTCAATAAAGAAAGAAAGTGCCTTTCTGCATGCAGCCTGAATAAAGCCATAATTGGTGTGTTGTAGGAAAAGCGGATCGTGTCCCTGGACTCAGCCAACACAAGACTGATGAGCGCGTTGACTCAAGTGAAGGAACGGTACAGCATGCAGGTCCGCAATGGCATCTCTCCCACCAACCCCACCAAGCTTTCCATCACGGAGAATGGTGAATTCAAAAACAGCAGCTGCTGATGGCCTCTGTGAATACAGACTGTGGGAGGAGACAGAAGGAAGTTGCCCAGCTCTCCTATCCCCAGCCCTTTACCCTCCAGGTTTACAGACTGTTGCTTCAAATAGCAGTGTGGTGAGGAACTCTTAAATGAAGAAAGGAACCTTGTCTTTCAGGGCATAAAGCAAAGACTCCCAATGTCAATGCTTTCCGCAGTGTCTCTATGTACATAGGGAACTTAGTTCTGGGCCATGTATAAAAATACCACTGTAATATACCAAAAGGAAGTTAATAATGTAGATTACCTTTTTAATTATTACTATTTTATTATTGTTTTTCTCTTGTTGAAAGCACTGCAGTTTTTAGTGGAGGAAAACTAGGAGCCGAGTGTGAGTGAGAAGTGAGCCTGTGGGTTCAGGAGGTAGGGACTCCGTGTATTGGGTAGGAGCACATGGGGTACAATAGGACCTTGTCAGAATGATTTTTTTCAGGGATTCATTTGCCAGTTTAAAAGCTTCACCCTAGTTCCTTACCATTAGGAAAACATGAAAATACCAAGATCCATAGAAAACAGTAATTCATGCCACTGATCAACGAGGATGGCTCTGATCAGACAATAATCTGACTCAGAGTTGCCATTTCAGAGGACATGAATAGAAGTGGTTGATTGTACCAAATGTACCAAAACTGAATTAGAAATGTTTTCTTCTGAACTCTTGTCAAAATGTTTGTCTCATCCATCTACAGCAGATGGGAATCTTTTGTTTTAGATATGGGAGTTTTATAGTCCTACTTTTTTTTTTACTACTCTTTACAGTTGACAGAACTATAAATACCTGTGTCTCTGTCTACCATTTTCATTTTCACACGTGCACTGCCCTTGCCTCCCCATGCTGGGAGCAGTTAGCACCAACAGGGTTTACTCTCCACTAGAGAGATTATTCAAGTATGCCATTCATAAGCCATCTGAATAAATACCCTTTCTTCCACACAGAAAAGGGCTAGTTACAACAGAGCAGGAATCTCTGGATATTTCCCACTAAAATTTTTCTTCCTGTTTGTCAGTTGTATTTTTTGCTTAGGATTAAAGATTGTGTCCACCATACTAACAGATGTGTGGGCAGGGTTATTTCAACACCACTATTAACTTTTAAGTTGCTGCTTCTTTTTATTTATCCCTTCCATAAAATTTGGGAAGGAAATCTAAAACTGAAGCATGTCTTTCTTTTAAAAATGATGATTAATCTTGCTACAGAGAACCAGAGTGTGAGGATGGCACATTCCAGTCATTGCTCCACATTTGTGGTAGACTCAGCAAGAAAATCCCAGCTTACCATTAATGGCTTTAATACAGGACAGAAAATCCATGTTTTTCTACAGAGTGTGACATGTCATCTGGAATACAGGTTTAGTTACCGGAGGTAAAGTTAGCTGCAGGTTAAACAAATATTTTATATATATATATAAATATATATACATATATTCACACATATGTACATATAATGTGCACATCGAAATGTTCATACCTTCTATGCTGTCAGATATACAGAGATAATGTTTTTAAAAGGGTCTTGAATCTCGTTAAGCAAGATCTATACCATTTTATGTTTAAAAAACAGCATTTCTCAAATAAGTTAATGTTTTATTTTGTTTTTTAAGTTATAAACTTTAAGATTTTTTTAAGTAAAGGATGCAGAGGGAGACATAACAGAGCCATATGCATGGAGTATGTGCTTCCACACTGTAGAATATTTATAAGAAAACAACAGAACATGTGTCGTACATAACCTCTCTGTTTGAAGCCCAGGCATAGATACCAAGCCCTTCTTCCCACCAAGTCCCAGGCATGCATTCCAGTCTCATGGGCCCCTTAGGTTGACCTTTATCCTGACCTTCCTTGCATTTCAGCAACCTCAACAGACAGCCTTTGTAAAGGGTTTCTTCATTATAACATGTTTGTGTCAGACAAATGTCTAAAACGGGGGAATCTCCCTGCACTTGGAGCTGTAGGCCTCCACGCCCACAAGAGTGTTTGCTTGACATTTAACAGCCATTTATAAGGTCTTATCTCCGTTCCAAGCTGAGGCCACATTGTGTTAAAATCGAGAAAAGGTTTTTGATTCTGCAGTGATGGCCTGTATTGACTGAAGGGGGGAATGTAAACACATCTTTTCTTGTTTACAGCTTAGCTATGTTTCCTTCATTCTTCAAAAGCCTTCTAAAGTGCCACAGAGAACCTATTCCAAATTTCAGTCTCCATGGCCTGAAGTATATGATGTGGTAACGTCTTGCTTTGAGGTTGAAAAGGTCTTGAGGTGCTGGTTATAGATTACAGAGAACTGATGAAATAAGTGTATTGATGAATGAGTGTAACTGTTAACACTGTGGGGTCTTTGAGAGCCTGTCTGCATTGCAAGATGGAATTTCAAAACATTTGGACATATGATGAGGCCCTCTAGCCATCATGCTATCATGAATGAAGATTAAAAAGTAAAATAACAAAAATAGTAAGAGGATTAGAGGTCAAAAGTTTAGCATTGTTGCCAGATACAAAATCTCAGATTATCCTTTGAGCCTGCTCATCTTTGTAGCCTATCAGAAATATTATTCTGAGCTGGAGTATAGCTCAGTTGGCAGAGTGCCATCCTAGCATGCCAGTGGCCCTGGGTTTAAACCCCAGCACACATGAGCTGGGATAGTGACCCACAGGCCTGCAATCTCAGCAACCCCAGGAAGGGAAGGGAGCAGCATGGGCAGAGACTCAAGGCCACCCTCTCCTGCAGACAGTTCCTTCAGGCCCTGTCTCAGAATGCTTTAAAAACTGAGTATTTCTTTAGAGAATATTCAGTCTTACAAAGTTTGTTTTGAGTCTAAAGGAAGGCAGCAGCAGGTGCTAATTTACATGGTGTTTCTTTAACTCAAATAGGTACATTATTTTGTTTTACTAGGAGGAAATGAGATTTTTTTTTTTTTTTAAAGCTGGTGGGTTTAGTGGTTGCATCTTTCAATCCCTGTTTTTGTCAACACATTTGCACATTGTGGGGTGAGGATAGACCAGAGTTGGATGGGGTTTGTATTCAGGTGAAGTGCTTATGAAGCTTTTATCCAGGTGAGGGCTGGAGATAACCATGAACAAGGACAGCCTTAACAGGACCAGGAAAGGGGCTTCCCGATTCCCTCCTACATCACTAGAGCAATAAGATTTCCACGCTTTTCCAGAAGAGCAAAAAGTTGTTGCTAAGACTAGCATTACTTCAGTCTGCTGTGTGTGCTTGCTTGGGTCTGGGGCAGTCTTTTACTTGGTGTGGAAACTAAGGTGGTTATGCTGCTGTGGCTTACCATCAGGTTGGTCAGGATTAGTGTTCTGACTGCTCTGCTTCTGTCTCTGATATGGGGCTACACAGTAAAGAAAATGTGAGGCTTGTTTCTAAGACTGCTATAAACACTGAGTGTGCACCCTGGGGCTGATCATGTTTCAGAAGTAGTTCTTCTGTTCCTACTGTAGCTGTGGCCTTTGTATGGAATGGCAGCTCCCCAGAGCCCTGGCTCCCACAGCAGCCTCAGGTACAGCAGTTTAGGAGCAGGGTTTTTGTTTGAAGTTCCAGAAGACATTTGCCATCAAGTGAGTTTGCATTAGTGTGTGCTTTGCTTCCATCCAGATTTAGTTCTGTTTCCTCCCAGGCACAGTTTCTGAGAAGGCCTGTTAAGGGACTGAGCAGTCTTCTTCAGGATCAGGATCCTGAAGCCCCAGGCTGGACCAGACTAGCCATATCACTGGCAAACTCGGTAGCTCCAGAGCCCATCACAGCTTTACTTCTTTTTCAGCCACTTGGGTGGGGTCACCTTCCAGGGACATGCTGCTCTATATCCCTTGGATTTTTCAAGTCAGGAATGAACGAACTCTCGTGTTTGCCTCAGTAGTAAAAGTCACCTTCTTTCCCCATACCCGTGATACCTCTTATGATTATTAGTCATTTCAAGGACTTGTACTTGTTTCTTAAAAGCAAGTAATGCTGAAGTTTCGAATTTCTAAGTACAAGGTTTTTTTATGTTTTAATAATTGTTAAGAGTTCTTATAGAGCACTTTCTTGTCACTGACCCATCTAGAAAAGCTCTTGAGCTTTGAAAGGACAAGGGTGATGAAATTCACATGAGAGTGAATTTCTTTCAGAAAGATCCTGAGGAAGACATATGATCCAATGGACCTGGTTTCTCAGAAATTCAAAGCAACAAGTGGAGTCACATCACTGGTCCTTCTAAGATGTACATGTGGTAAGGCAACTCGTGAGACAACATGTGGGTGCCTGTAGAACCACACCTCTTAAGACATCCCTTAAAAAAAAAAAAGTTAATCCACTTTATAAACTATTAATTCCCAAACTTTCTTGAGATTTTGTTTCTGTTTGTTGTTGTTTTAGCGTTCATAAAATTCTATCCTCTTTAAAATGTACTATATGTGTTATATGTATATATAAGTTAAAGTGATTTGAGCTAGGTGTCATTGGTAGCATAGAGGACATGGAGCAGCAGATGACTGTCACCGGAGAGCAGAATACAGAAAGCAGTCTTGGTTACTCATCAGTTAATACTCAGGTGTTTGAGCCACAGCCCAGCTAGCCTTGATAAATGCAACAAGTCACCCAAGGAGATGCCAGGAATACTTTCACCCCATGTTTCAGCTTGCATTTTAATTTTCTACTCTGTTATTTTTTATCAAATGCTCTCATTGTTCCCTAGGAAGTTTCGGAACCGAAAACCAGACTGGACTGTTGGTGTAGTGACATTTCCACAGCTGTGTTTTAGGGGTCCCCATCCTCTGTGTGTGGTCAAGCATTTGAATATAAATAGCACGGATATGTCATTTCCAAACCCTCAAGGAAATTCACTAAAAGGTTAAATGTTAACTCAAAGACTGCTATCCTGCAGAAAAGCTAAAATAAGTAGTGAAGGTTGAATTTTGACTGGTGCTTAGATATTTCTAGCTATATTAGGATCAATTCAAGCAAACAGCAGCATTTTACCTGGATTACACCTGTGAGGAATTTATCTTCCAAAATTGATTTTGTTTTTCATCTCCAGGGCCTTAATAAGAGTGTGTTAATACACATGACTATTTTACAAAGATAGTTCAAAATAATTTATTTTTTATTTCAAAGAGAAATTCACCTTAGAAAAACAAAACCCAAGATTTTATTTTATTTTTAAAGCCATATTTTTGTGCTTTGTAGCACTTAGATTGTTCCATATGTGATCCATATCTGCATTTCATTACCTGGGTTCTAAAAAAGATTTATTTTTGTTCTGTGAATAATTTTTGACGGTTCTTGTACATGTACAGATATAGATACGTTTGAGGTCTTTTATTGATATTCCTACAAAAATACAAATAAACTTTAACTTTAAAGGTTTCAGACTAAAGTTGCTACTATATTTATAGTACTACTTCTGTCATAATACATCTATGTGATATGCTTTCTTTTAACATATCTTCTGGACACTTGGTACACTGGAATATTGTTCTAAAGATGCAATTTAGCATTAGGTATATCATGCCTTAAAATTTTACAGCTTACAGGTAAAACAAACACTTACGTGTGGGACATGTAACTGGTATTGAAATCAGTTGTGTTATGTTGATGCCCCCTAGAAAGAAAGCTTCCTTCAGCTGTCCTAACCCACTATGGTCCTCTCAGATTCCCACACAGTTGTTCTTAGGATTTTCCCTGTTTATCATTCTCAAGATATCTATCTCTTATCTATCTCACTCTGTAAAACCCAAGAATGCAGGGTTTATGTGTCATTTTCTTTTGTGCTACATGTAGGCCTATGCATCCTGAAATACTTCAGGCTGTTTCTAATCTTGTGCATCTAGGAATTTAAAAAAAACAAAAAAAAAAAAAAAAAAAAAAAGACAGCCTGCATGACTGCTTACAAAGGAAATTAAAATTAGTGAATGTTTGCTATTTTTTGTTCACTTCAAAGCTGACCCATTTCAGCATGAATTCTTCATGACCTAATGCAAGCTTTAAGACTTCTTGGATCTGAAATATAAAAAAGAGAGAAGTAAGGCTGGAGTACAGTTGAGTGAGATCAGCTTCCAACCTAGAAACACAAAAAGAAAAAGAAACAACTGGTCCTGCTTCATGACCTTGAGGCTCACTTAGCTCAAAGTAGCTAACACACATTCTTTATGTGTGCATCTTGTCAATAGCACCAAATTACCTAGTGGTTTTCAATCTTTACTGAGCATCAGACACATGTGCAGGCATATATATGTATACACATACATACATATATGCACATGTGCGGGCACACACACACACACACAGATGGGGGCTCCCTTCTGAGCTCTATTGTTCCATGTTGACCTCTGGACATTATGTGGGGTATCTGCAGCAGTGTCTTTTACCACTGTTCCTGAGGTTGAGATGAGTTAGCTGTAGGTGTTTCCTTGCTTTACATCTGTGATTTTAAATGTTTGTCCTTATCAGCTCTATTCCTTTTTATATCAGTGAGATAAGAAGTCTGTGGCATGCTCACCCCATAAGGCTCCTATACCTTGGTTTTGTTTTGGTTTTCTTTTTATAGTATGAGGGACCAAACATAAGGCCTCAGGGCCATCCAACTTAAGGAGCAAATTCATTTGGATGAAGCTAACTAAGCAAGAGCTGGGATTTACCAGCATAGACCAGTTTTCTCACTGGCTCCAGTTTAGACAGATACTTCTAGTTTAGTACCAAAAGTTCCCATCACTGTACCTCCAGAAAGCATATAAATGCCAGGGCCAAAGAAAACAACTCCAACTTTAAACAAAAAATAGAAAACTGAAAATTGTTTTCTTCCCGTGACCTTTGTGGCATTGTGGTGTTATTACTTGAAATTTTGCTGAGAAGCTCATCATGTGCTGAATCATATTATTTGTTGTAAAAGATTTCCGGGCCTGTTTGAGCCAGAAGTTTGGACCTTGGCCACGGCGGCTTTAATTTTATATTGTTTGGTCTATGTCTCAGGTACATTGGTATTTTTTTATTTTAATTTAACTTATTTTTATTAATTTTATTTGTCACATGGCCCAGCCTGTGGCTCACCTAAATTCCTTACATGGCTTTTCAGGGGTCAGATAAAGACTAACTCTGCTCTCCTTCTACCTGTCTCTACTGTAAGTTTTTGCCCATTGCTATGATACTTTCCATATGCCAAAACAGTTATTGTATTTATATATAAAACACAGTCCTACCACAATCATTTGCACTTTTTTTTTCAGTAGCAAATGAGCAACAGTGTCTCCCAACTCCCCTCCCTACCATTAGCCAGCATGTACATGAACTTGCAAAGCCACACACTAGCACACTTTCTGGAAATTTGACTTTGTGAAATTCTAAAATGGATTACCCATGTGTTCCTTCTCTGGGCCTTTGAATAACTGGCAAGGAGCTGCTAAATAAATGTCAGTGTATCTTCTTATCTGTAAAGTTAGGGTATATATACATATATATATCCATCCAAGGATGGATGCTCTGGAGGGTACTTTAGCCCTTGAGAAATGTTTTCTCAGGCAGTGTTCAGTAATCAGTTTAATTATTATAGTGCTAATTGTAATGCTAATATTGAATGCCAACTGTGTGCCAGACAGTTTGCTAAGATTTTATAGAGAGCATGCAAGCACTTTACCAGCTGAGACATCTCCTCAGCCCCAACTTTCTTAATATATTGGTTTTGACAGTATTGTCAGCTGAATGATAAGGATTCAGACAGCTAGCCATCTCACCTCACTCAAAAGCTGGCCTTTCATCTCTTCTGGATCCCTCAGTGTTGAGATGGTAAAGTCTGCTTTCAAGATTCCAAAGGAATGCTCTAGAAAAGAAAATGTTTCTTGGTTTAGAAAAATGTCACCCATTGCCACTTGAACTTTCCCGTTCTTAAAAGTTAAGGGTATCTATTGGATACCACAGGTTCTACATGGTGACAGAGGATTTCAAAGAGAAAAAGGAAAATGGCTGAGCCACAATTAACACTATCAACCAATGCCTCCCAAAAGAAACTCCTATGTTTTAGATCAGTATCAGCTTCCCAAAGCCTGGACACCATTTCTCCTGTGACTTTTTTTTTTTTTTTTAATAAATCTACTTATTATACCAACGTTCTTGGCCATGCTGGAATTTTACCTTCCCTTGGGCTCCCTACCCCAAAAATCCCCAAGAAGGTCTCTAAACTAATAGATAAGTTCAGTCTTTGCTACATGTCAAAAACTACAGCCTCATGGTAGGACATATATTTGCAGAGCTTTTGACAACTTACAATGCTCCTTTGCCTTGTACCTTTGTCAACTACATTGTTGAACTTCACAGCAACCCCGTGATATAGGGTAGTTTTTACTGATTCCCTTTTTAAGATGAGGAAACGTACAGAGCTGAGGACACTTTTCCCCTTACTACACTCGCAGTGGTCACGTGACTTAAACTAGCATCCACGCCTTCCTTCCTCTCGCTGTTGGCAACAGCTATCTTTCCTCAGAAGGCCCCCCAAGTCTCCAGGGCTAGGAGGAGTAACTGGAGAGTTTTAAGTGCTGGCCTCTGAGGTAGTGAAGTTAGGGAACAGAAGCCGTTACCTGAATCTGCTGAATCTGCTGCTACTTTCTCTTTAGACCCCTCTGGGTGCTTAGTTGTATTTAGCTGGATGGCAGCAGTTGTATCTCTTGTCTGCTTGTCATCCTTTATGCTGGGCACAGCTACAGGGAAGGCAGGATAAAGGAGTCAATGTAAATGTAGCCAGAAATGAAGGGATCTGGCTGTGAGCAAAAAGATAGGCAATGGCAGCCCTGCTGTGCATAGTGGCTTCCTCCTCCAGTCCTTCAGTTGTCCCCGAGGTTCTTATCCCCCAGCTCTGGACTTGCCATCCCACCATTCAGACAGCGCTCCAGCATCAGGCTCTGGGAGGCTTGAGCAATAGCACGAGGTCGACCTCAGTTCCAGTGTGTTTTCTTTTTGTATCCCAAGAAGCCAGCATTCTACCATCACCAGGTGAGCTGTGCAACCCCTCTTCCTGGTACCAGAACAGCCTTGATATCTCCCCAAGGCGGTGCCCCAAACCAAGCTGAACTTCTATGCATACACTAGGCACTCCAGCCAGAGACCAGGAGTCCTCAGTTGCTGGCCCCCCCAGTCCCCAAATCTTATGTTTCTCCTTATCTCACAATTGTCCTACATCCAAATATGGACATAATCATATTATTTAGAGGTCTACTACTATAAATTATTTAAGAAAAATGCCCAAGCACTATCTAAGCCAGCATCAGTCTTCAAATATTCTGGTTCAGGTACCCTTTATATACTTAGAAAAAGGGCTTCCATGAGCTTTGGCCTATGTGGGTTATATTTATCAATATTCACCCTATTAGAAATTGAAAGAGAAATTTTTAAATGTTTATGAATTCATTTAAAAGTAAAGCTAACCAATTTGTCTCATATCAGTATGAATGGCACTTAAAAAACAGAAAATAAAGGACTTTCTGCAATTAAAAAGAAAAGAAAAATGCCCCAGCCCTATGAAAAACCAATATTAACAGTTTGCTGGAGAATATCTTTCACAGGTTGAATTTTTTTATTTGAAATGCAAAATCTACCTTACTCTTTAAAAAGAATACATAGCATTTCATCAACTGTGATATGACTTAAGCAGTCTTCTCTTGGGAGACATTAGATCACTTCTGTTTTTCAGTACAATAAACAGTGTTGGGGGTGCATGCCTGTGCCATTCTTGCGTGCATGGTGCGTGCACGTGCGTGCATGCATGTGTATTTACCTCACTTCTATTCCCTTTAGTAGTTCTAAGAGTAGAATATCTGTGGAAAAGGCATGCCCATTTTAAGATGGACACACCTTGCCAGTACCAGTTTATAGCCTACAGTACTGGTTATGTCATTTCTTCCCACATTCTCATTATTTACATCTTTGCCAGACTGTTGTTAGGTGAAAAAATAAATTTTAAAGTAAAACTTAAAAGTTAATGTTTGGGGCTGGAGAGATGGCTCAGCGGTTAAGAGCACCGTCTGTTCTTCCAGAGGACCCGGGTTCGATTCCCAGCACCCACATGGCAGCTAACAACTGTCTGTAGTTCCAGTTCCAGGCAAAACACCAAGGCAAATAAATAAATAAATAAAGTTTAAAAAAAAAAAAGTTAATGTTTGAAGTTGAAATTCTTACTGTGGTTTCATGAACAAAGCTGGGGGTTCTTTAAGTGTGTTGGTGTTTCCTAACTAGTGTCCCTTATGACTAAGATAGATCCAGTCTTCATGTCCCCCCTTACTTCACATTGCCTCAGCCTACTCACTCAGGCCCACACTGTTCTCTCCTGATGGGCCTTCTTCTCCACCAGCCCTCTTTTCCTCACCAAAGCCTTATACATCTCTTTAATAAATGAAGAAATTGGTAAGACTCAGAAACACAGAATGCCCGTAAGCACAGTTTTACAAGTGTTCTCCTGATCATTTTTAAACCCTTGGTTGATGCTCTCTCACTGTGTTACACATACACTGAATTCTGCCACGTCCTTTTAGCACTCTAATGCAGTGACCCCGAGGTCACTGTGGCCACCTCTAATAACTACAAATCTGAACATTGGCTTGTTTTCCACACCTCTTGGTCCTGTTGACTGCAGGTTCAAGTCCTTCAGAATTTGGCCACAGCTCCTGTTTTTGCTCACCCCTGTTGTTCATTCCTCCAAAGTGTAACCTGTATGCTAACCACGTCAGACTGCCTGGCAACCCCAGCGGGGCCTAACATTTGGACGTGTCTGCCTTGGCCCATGCTGTTCTTTCAGCAAAGAACTTCCAGATTCTGCTGCCACTATCCTTCTTACACCTTTGTACAGAGAATGAGTCGCTTTCTGCTCTTGCTTCAAGCTTCACACACTCGCAAGCTGTCCCAGTTGTCTGTATCTCTTCCTATAGGGTTGCCTTAGTCTCAAAGCAACACACAAGTCCTGCTCACTCTGGCTGAGACACACAGTATCCACAGTTCAAGGCAAATACTAAAAGGGGGTTGTTAAATAGAAAGGGCTCAAAACAGCCCCTGCCTGAGAGAGTCTGCAATACTCACAATTTATAAATGATCATGTGTCATCATGTGTAATGACATGAGAATAAGCCTTGCACATCTACTAAGGTAAGGACACTAAATGTCACTTGTGAGTTGAGATTAAGATAGTAATAACTGCATTTACCATCTACCAGAACCAGAAATTGAGAAGTACCATATCACAATGATGTGTTTTTGGTTTTAGACCTGAGAAAAATGGGATTCACTGAGGTTAGGAAAGTTATAGAAACAGACATGGTGGTTCATTTCTGCAATCCCAGCAGTTTGGAGGATGCAATCAGAGGTCAGCCTGAACTATAAAGTGAGACCTGATCTCAGAAGAAAGAGAGGGAGGTAGGGGGGAGGGAAGAACTGGTTGTCTAAAGCTGTGCATAGTAAATTACAGAGCCAACATTCCAGTCTTGACTACAGACTTCAGCTTGTAAAGGTGGGTCCTCCTAAATCTTCCTGCCTTACCCCATCTGTCCTACTTGGTCAAGGGAGGATGAGCTTAGGAGCTGCTGCTGGCCAGACAAGATTCCCTGTAGAGAGACTTGCAGTGTTTCCTTGCCTAGCTGTGAACTCCTACATTGAGCTCTACACTTTTCAACTTGGTATGTCTGGCTGCTGATGCCCCAGAGGAGCTTTCAGGCAGGCAGGGGTGCCTGCTCCCCCTCCCCCAGTGAGGCACATGAGCACCTGTGGTAGTTTCTAGCAGGCTCCCAGCTGCCTCAGTGCTGGCAAACTGGCCCAGGCTGCAGAAGCATGGGGATCATCTCTTGGGGTCTCTACTGGGCTCCCTGAGACAGATGGATGCCTTTTATAGCTCACTCTTTGGTCTCTGCAAAGCTCCACTGAGCCTCTGAGCTGTGGAGCTAGCTGAATGAGGAGGACTCAGAGAGTACTGCCAACATGGGAATCGCTGAAACATTGTGGGTGGAGCTGAGCCAGGAGTTTGTGCCTACCTCCCCTGTAGCCCTGAGCTCATGCTAGGTTACAGGGACCCCTGCTGCATAGGTTCTGCAGTACTACTGGCAACACTGAACCGGTATGGGCTAGTGTCAAGGATGCAAGATCCAAAGGTAGGCATAGAGCGATGGCCATGAGCCCTTCCCCAAGAACTGAAGTACTGTCTGAGGATAAGAGATCCAAGGATGTGGTTCCAACAGTGACCAATGATGTTGCAAACTTTTCTTCCAGAACCAAGTTACTTCCCAAGATTCAAAGACAAGCTCTGAGAAATTAGCAGTGTTGTGTTGGGCCCTTCTCCCAGAACCAAAATGCTTCCTGGGTACTCAGGGTCCAAAGACAACCTCTGAACAGTGACCAGTGGGCTCATGAGCCCTTCTCAAACCAAGGTACCTCTTGTCAGTGCCGGGGTTGTCACAGGACTTATTGAAACTGTCTCTTGAGATTGGGTAGCTGTGAGGCCCACGGTGGTGGGGGTAGGAGCTGTGGAATCACAAGTGCTGAAGCCACAGGTGCCAGAGCTGACCTCAATTGGTTTGTGACTCACTTGCTTCAGGCTCCAGGTTGATGAAACCAGTGCTTGGGAGGTATCCAGGGGGCTAGTGCTGGTCCCTATGGTAAGAGACAAGATTTATGTGGGGTGCACTGTGCACAAGACTCTTCTCACAGTCCTAGCCACAGGTCAGGAACCCCTGGTATTCCCAGTGAGACAGATTAGAGAGAAGATCTTAGTTTCAGGCCCTGATTTTCTGCCACACCTGGTGGTATTCACCCACTGAAGACAGAGTTGGCCAGAAAAGGCCTTCGGAGCCTATTTTGGCCAACCCAAGCAAGCAGTGGGCCTGAGATAACTCTGTAGACGCTGAGTTGGACCTCAACAGGGAAACAGAAGCCAATTCCTCAACCCAGCTTTTTAACCAAAAGGATCCATGCCTGCACCAGTTCCTCGGTGATATTTCCACACAAGCACATTGGCAGCTCCCCTTTCCTGCCAATCCCTACCCAGCCACCTGCTAACCTCATCCTAAAATCACTTCACCAAAATTTCTTCTGCCATTGCAGTGGCTGGATAACACTATCTTCATACTTCAGACTATACTAAACACCACCCTTTACCTGCCTGGCTGTGAGCTCCATCAGAATGAGCCCTGCCTTTGTTTGGGGGTTTTCTTGATTGTATCCATCACCCTTGTTGGGTCTTGGTCAACAGCCTGACTTATAACCACATCACAAAACCTGAACCGCTCATGCCTCTCTCCCAGCAAAGGAGCATGCTCTCATAAAGGACTGATGGTCTCCATTGTTTTGCTTCCTTTCTTGGGGTGCTGAACCTCCAAGGCCTCTCTGGTGACTATTCCCTGGGAGCACCACTAAGCCACCCATCACTTTGTGTCTCAGGCCCTTATTTCTGCATTTGAGAGACTTACGCAGCCTCTCTTGGGCCTCCTGACACTGAGCTTCAAGTTCAGAAGCTCACAAAGAAGGATGTTTGTGCTAAACCAATTTCTCCTTTTCCTACCCTTGATAGCAAAGCAGTATGAGGAGAGGGCAGAGAGCCTCACTGGTGTAAGTAGGAATTGACTGCCACACAATCTGTTATACCTCATCTCTGTTCACTCACTACCACTTCAGGGAAGGCCATTCACATGGGCTCCACTGTGAGTTGCTGTGTATAGATCAATCATTTTCTCTAGTTTTCTAGGCCCAGAAGACCCCAGGAACAGCAGAGAGCCGACTCAGAGTACCTGTGATGGGCCCAGAGGTTGTCCTTGCAGTAGTTACTTTTGAGGGATGAGTCACTTTGGGAAAGGAAGTATCAGTGAGTGAAGGCATCTCTGCCAACTTCCGGTGGCCAATGGAGGGGTCTATGAGAAAACAGTGAGTGTAAGGGCAGGCTCTCCCACCAACCCTGTAAGAAGTCACAGCAGATCCTACCAAGTCAGCCTCCATCACAGTGAACAAACTAGGAGTCCAGTTACTGCATACCACATACAAATCTCTAGGACAGGTTCTCTTGTCCGCATCTAATCTTCGCAGTGGCTCAGCAAGGAATACTTATTTGTTTTACAGATAGGTACTAAATCTATAAAATCTAAACCAAAAAGAAACGGTCACAAATAGGCAAATCCACAGAGACATGAAGTCTGTTTTGGTTGCCAAGGAAAAGGTAGAACATGACCATGAAGTAAAGACTTTTGAGGGTGATGAAAATGTCATTAAATTTGACAGTGGTGATGGTTGAATAAGTATGCAAATGTTTTTTTTAAAAAAAAAAACACTGAATTTTGTACTTTAAAAGGTTGTCTGAAGGTATATGGATTCTCTCTCAATAAAAATACAAGGAGGGAGGCTGAAAGTGAAGGACATGATAGGAGGCCTATCACTGAGGAGACACATTATACAGCTATAGTGACCATAGTTGCTATTAGCAGACACTGCTCTATGTCAAGATTTCCACTGCATTCAGCCTTCAACTGTCCTATGGGGTAGATGTCTTTAACCCAATTTGTAAAATATATTTTCCAGATTAGAAAAGGGGAACAGATTCTGCCCATCTTCTAGGACGTTGTAAAGCCTATCTGATTCTGAAGCATGGGCTCATTATTATTTGTCTGATGACTAACTGTCATTGCTAATTACTAAGGTAATAAGACTGGATAGAGTTCATTCCATTCTCTGAAGATCCTCAGGATTTAAGCACTACAAATCCATTATAAGGCTTTAAAAAAAAAATCTCAAATCAAAAGCTTGTTGTAGAATTCTGTTACTCTCAAAGCCTCCAAGCACTTCAGACTATCCTGAGTATCCCCCACTGTCTAATATACTCATTTTAACCTTGGATAACCAAGTCTTACATACCAGAGAAACAGATAAAAGGTTTTAGTTTATAGCAAGGTAGTGCATAAATCTCAGGTGGGTCATTGGAAAAGGTCCCGAGTCCTGCACACAGTCCTTGACCAAACATAGGCATTTCCTGAAGCCACTCTGGGATGCTGGAACCCAAGTCACTGGACCAGGTCAAATTGTTAGTCTTCACATTGAAGTAGAGGCCAATCCAGGCATCAACATTGTCTGTGATGGACTGGAGGGTTTCCTTGCCCTCCTTGTCAGTCACTCGCTGCAGATCAGCCAGGTCTGTGTAGTGGTTTCGACAGTAGGTCAGAGCTGAGAGCCATGACATAGTTTGTCTAACCCGAACGAAGGTCTGTTCACCAATCATGACCGCAACTGGAAGCAAAGAATACAGAGACCACATGCCTGAGATTCAGGGTGTCACTCATTCCAGCCTCTATTGCCTAAGGAAAGAGTTGGTTTGACTTGGATCCTCAGGTTTTAGATTTGGTCAAAATCACCATTTTATAGGGAAACCCCCAAGTTGAAGACTGGGTGAGATATCATAGTAGCAGCAGTCGGCCTAGAGGAATCAGTAAGGAAAGAGTTCTTCTTACAGCTGATTTTACAAGGTAAATTTAAGCTTTAATTGCTTCATCTGTCCAATAGGAATAATGATACCTAAGGTCAGGATTACATAAGACCACTCATTAGCACTTAATAAAATGGTAGGCACTATTTGGGAAACAGTAGTAGTTGATTCCAGTGATGGAAGCAAGACAGTCTTGGTTTAGAGTTAGCCTCATTTGTGATCACACACACACACACACACACACACACACACACACACACACGGAAGGGGGTGTCTCCTAAGTACCAACAAAATCAGCTCAGATCTGATGGGCAGGAAGCAGGGCAGGCACTAAGACAAATGGCTACCTCCCTTTTCCAGGATGGTTCCAGAGGCAACCACTCCCCATCAGGGGCCCCTTCAAGCCTCTTCAACCCTCTCTGATTTCCAACCATGGAAGTTTTGGAGAGGATGTGAGGCTCTGCAGCTCCACCTGTAGTGGTTCTGGAGGTTTGGATAAAGAAAAGACTGTTTGCAGAATCTGGAGTTATTTCCTCCCATTCAAACAAGGGCCTCTCTCTCTGCTCTCCAGCATGCACCTGCTCACCTCAGCCCATTAAGACGTGCCTGCTCCCTTAACTAAATGGGTTGTTTTCATATTTAATTATTGTGGATATGCACACGTGCACATGTGCATGACACAGCACACACATGAAGATCAGAAGATAACTTACAGAAATCAGTCCTCTTCCCTGTGTGTATCTTAGGAATTGAGCTCAGTCCATCAGGCTTGGCTCCTTTACCCACTGACTGAGTTATCTCACCAGCCTCAAAATTAATCTTTTAAAAGTATTCTATATTATGCCCCTGGTATGTGCTAGCCTTGGCCTGTACTTTTGGCTTACCCCACTTCTTAATGTTCACAGTCATCCTGAAAAGACAACTAGTATTATTCTTATTTCCTAGCTTAGGAAAAGAGGCTGGTAGTCCACCCCAAGCTCAAGTGTCAGGATGAGAGTAAAGCACAGATCTCCCTGCCTGGAAAGCCTTTGCCATTCCACTCCACATTCTGTAACATCCAGAGAATAAACCCTAAACTCTAAACGAATAAATCTCAGAGGAAGATTCAGGTGCAGGTTTGCATCTGATTACACACTACTATGAGACCTGGAGCTTGTCACCTTCCCTTCTGTGCTCTTCAGACCTTGTCCCCATCAGTCCTTGGGTTTCAGTCCAGGTACCCCAAATTCAAACCAGGTCAGCCAGGAAAAGGGGAGCAGAGGATCCACATTCTGTGTGCTGGTCCATAGAGATGACTTCAAGGCAAAAATAAGTCAAGAGCCCAGAAAGAGGAAGACAGACTCATTTATGTTACCTTCTTTTGGAATAGTGGTCAGTTCTCCAACAGGGGACACCAAAGAGATGCGATGTCCTACAGCTGGGTCTGTAAAACAGAAGCAGACTTAAAACTGAGAACTGCCCAGGAACCACTCCATCAGAGCCAAAAGAAGCTGTATTCAAAGGTGAGCTGGTCTGTTCTGTATTTATCCAGTAAATATGCATTAAGCACCTAAGAAAGGGGTAGAAATAGCAGACTTTGCTTTTGAGTAGATGAGAAGGAACCACCTTGTCCAACTGAGCAAAAGAGCTGTGTGGATTGTCGGACAGAAATACGTTAATAGATTGATAGAGGGCTAAGACCAAGGAGACCAAACAGCATGGTTGTTTTTGAAGGTCTGCTAAGGACATTGTAAGGAAGTTATCCAATGTCTGTTAAAACTCACTGTTGAAACAACAGATGACAGCATCCACAGAGCAGACCCATGAGAGTGAGCAGTAATTTGGACCATGCACTCACAGTAGACCTGCAGAACTGAGCAGCATCAGAGTGTGTTGTAGTTGGGTTCAAAGACAATTAAGGAAGCAGGAAGAAATCCATCATACACAGCTCTGATTTTTGCAGGCATTCCTACTGAACCCACTGGCCACCCCTGGAACTATTTACATTCCCTTGGAACCTAGAGTTAAAACCAAAGCCATTGTGGGCTTCTGTTTCAGGGATTCATGGCAAGCATGGTGTGGCTGTGGCTTAAGGAAATGACAGAATGACCTTCATGCCAGTATCTTGGCAGTCAAGGTGTCATAGAATTGTGCTAAGCCTTGACTGGCCAAGAAAGGCAGAAGATGAGCCTTTTACCAGGAAACCCAAGTCCTGTTACAGCCACACTTGCATTTACCTCTCATCACCAATAAGACAAAGATGAAGACAATGGTACTAGTGGTGTGGGCTCCAAGGATCAGGCAGTACAAGTGAAACACAAAGATAGGGTGTTCCTCAGCAGCAGCACCATGATGTACTAATAACAGATCCCCAGCAATAAGGTCTAGAGTTGGTCATATCCTCCACTTATCAAGAAACAGAAGGTCTCATGGGGTGAGTGCTCTACCCTCTGCCAGCCCCAGTAAGACAATAGACTGCCCTGTGTTTCATGACATAAGACCTTTAATTCTGCTCTCGTATTTGCATAAGGTAATGGGACCTCCAACCCGTCTTTCCCATTTTCTCCTTTGCTCAAAGCTTTTTTTTAATGTGAATTGGTGTTTTTCCTGTATGTATAACTGTGTAAGGGTGTCAGATCTTGGAATTACAGACAGTTGTTAGCTGTCATGTGGATGCTGGGAGTCGAACTTAGGTCCTCCGGAAGAACAATCAGTGCTCTTAACTGCTGAGCCATGTGAAAGAAATGTAGTGGAACATTTCAGATACTGTTTCCTCTCTCCTTATTTACGCCTAGTTTCTTGATGTGGTCTTGGGAATAGAGTACAGAAAGACCACAGACTAAGGACTCAGACAGAAAATAATGCTATGAAGAGGTTGAGGGAATGTCTAGTTCCTCTCAGAGGCGTCATTTAGCCCCTCCCCCAAGATACACACACATTTCTCTCTTCCTCTCCCCCTCCCCAAAACAATCTTGGGGAAAAAAATAGGACCAGAATATTAATCTAAACACACCATAATAGCAAATGAAGGGCTTCTGTTTTGTGCAGGAGGCAGCCCCCAGGACAGGGACCGAGACCTTTGAATACACAGTAGCACAGATGCCTTCCTGGAAGGTGGGCAGTGGACTCCATGTTGGGATGGTAAAGAGAGAGCCACTAGACCAGCTCAGACCAGATATGCGCACGTCATAGAAGAGGCCAATCCATGCGTCGGTACTCTGGATGTAGGAATAGATCACCATGATGTTCACTGGGTGGTTCACACTCTGCAGGTCAGCCAGGTCTGTGTAACGCTCCTGGCAGTACCACATGGCCTCTTTCCAGGTCCGTGGCTCCTCCACCCGATAGAAAGTCTTGCTGTTGCTCACCATCTGGAAGGCTGGGACAAAAGAAGCTGTCACTACATGACTACCCCCACTTCACCCTTGTCCCCAAAAGATTTTAGCCACATCATAATAGACCTCTCCTTTTCCAGCATACCCCTCACCTCTGACCTCCACTCATATCCAGCTGTGCCTCTGGACCTTTTCATAAGCTACTGTCTTTGTTCAGAAAGACTGGTCACGCTAGCTCCCTATTCCTTCATTCTTTTACCCTCTATCCTTTGCCAGGCGGGTATCAGCAATCCTCAGTGTTTACTGAGCATGTGCAATATGCCATTTAGCTCATCATGTTTTTCTGGGGACTACTTAAGATTTCATTGTATCTGTTTCACAGATAAGAATGCTAAGTCACGGAGAGTTGAATAGATAGATGGCTAAGGACACTAAGTGGGAAGCAGAGAGAGCCAGAACACCTTGTGGTTCCCACGTCCAAGCCCTTAATCACAGCATAGCACTGCATCTACATCAGGAATTCTAACTGGGGTTCTACATTAGGGTCAGCTGGCATTAAGCAGGAATATGCTTGCTGGGACCAACATCAGAATTCTTCAGAGGTATTTCTATGGAAAGTGGCTTGCACTGCTTGTATGTCTTTACTAGGTCTAGGCCACTTAGGAGGCAAGGCTCGCCTTATTTACAGTTGTATCCCCAGTCCCCATCGAGGTGTGCCAAAAGCACTCGGTGGAGATGGAGCCGGATGAGAGGCAGGAAGCTTCTCCCAGTATCCCACCCACACTCCTAATATCCCAGTGTTTACCCCTTCCCTCCCTCCCTGGCTCCAACCACTTTCCAGGTTCTAGCAAAGGAGGTTTATCCAAGGCTCTCCACCTAGTATCAGGGCAAAGTAGAGGGGATAGAAAGGCTTGCTGCTGAGGGATGGGGGAGGTGGCTAGAACATAAAAAACCAGCCTGGATCCTGGATGCTGAGGGCCAAGCATGCAAGATGGGTCGGGGAAGACAGGAGGAAAGGAAACACCCACCGGAGTTGATGAGACTGCCAGTAACTGAGGACATCTGGAGAATCCCTGTGCCCAAGAAAGAATGGGAAAAAAAAAACACATTTTTTTTCTATTCACTTTGACAGGATATATTATGATTTACTTTGATTCTTTTAAATGCTATCCTATTTAATTTTTAAATTTCTGTTGCTGTAGCCCACTATGTTGTTTTTAAGGAGATAATGGATCACACCCAACAGTTAAAAAAAGAAAAGAAGAGAACAAAACAACACAAGCCAGGGACTCCGGAATCTGTGGTACTCTCCTTCCATTCCATTCTTGAGCCAAGAATCTGGAATCACAGTTCTAGTCCCTGGAATCCAATCTCACAGCAAATGTTGTCAACCAAAACAAGCCTTCTGGAACTCTCTACCTGTAACTACGCCCTTTGCCACTTGGGCCCAGATTGCCAAGTTCTGCAGGTGCAGTGGGTCACCCAGCTTCCACTTCCAATGCTCCACATTTTGTGCTCAGTGAGAGGGGACATTAAATGAGGCCACCCTGATACTCTCATGGTTCCAGCCCCATGCTAAGTGGGGGGGTCTTCTAAAAGGGTCATGGACCATCCCATGCAGCAACCCCACCCTCACCTTGAAGACCCTCAAGGTGCCTTTTCCCAGGACCAGTTCTCTGGACATTGTGTTTCATCCACAGTTCTGTCAATGGAAGCTTGTGGAGGTGGAGAGACACCTCCCTCCCCAACTTTAAAATGGTTAAAAATTATTTATCTCTTTCCACTTTGTTTCCCAACCAACGCAGAAATCTGAGGGCCTCTGGGGATGCATGGAGCAGTGTACTCTCCTCCAGGCCCATGTGGGGTCTTACCTGCCATGCAGGAGAACAGCAGCCTTGCAGGCAACATGATGGTGGCCCAATAAGAGCCCCTGCAGCTGACCAACTTCTGTAAAGACTGAGCTTAGTGTGTTCTCTTCGTTTCCTACCCAAACTGTTGGATTTTCCTAAGCAAATATTGGGTGCCTGCTGTTTGCCAGGACACAGCCTGAACAAAGATGGAAATGGCCTTGCCCTAAACTCTAGCAAAGGCACCACAGACTCTGAGGCTAATAAGCAGAGTGAGTGGTAAGAAGGAGTCCACCCTGGGTGCTGGCTGCCAGGAGAAGGGCAGTGGAGAGTCAGCTTCGTGGACCTTGGGGTCCTGGGATCCAGGAGAACTAGTGACATAGTAGAGGAGGGAAAGAGGACCAAAGGGAGAGAAGCCAGACTCCCCATTCCACTTCCCACCTCCCATCAAACAGCAGGGATTCTGTCATCTTCTTGTCCCCTTTGTAGAAGACAGCTAGGCCTCTGAAATACCTTGATCAGAACGATATTATAGGAAGTGATAGGGCAGCATTCAAGCTTTGATCACTGAAAAGCATAAAATGGGATGGTGTTGCCCACAGTTCCCACATAAGAGACGCCAGAGCCCCATGTCACCCCAAGTCTAGAATCTGGATCCCAATACAGCACAGACATGGGTACTTGCTCTGGAGAACCAAAGCCACTCGCTTATGTTTTGTTTACCCCACAGGGGATCAATGACAGACTAAGTAATTATTCTATCCAAGTCTATCTTAGGGAAACAGTGAGTCTATTGGGGTTACCTACTTTATCCTAGGTGACTCAAAGGCAACTACATCACTGAAAATCTCCCCCCAGCATAGGGGCTTGTCTTGATTGCTAATTGATACAGGAGGCTACAGTCCACTGTGGGTGGCAGGTGGTAATGAACTGTATAAGAAAGCTAACAACATAAACCTGCCTGGCAGCCAGAAAACAATGTCCTCCACAGTTCCTGCTATACTTTTTTTGGCCACAAAGTAAGTTTCCTGGTGGAGGTAATGCTGTGTGGAATAGCAATCAGGACTAATTTTTGATTTCTGCCTTGAGTTTCCTCAGTGACAACCTGTGACATAGAACTATAAGTCAAACAAACCCTTTTCTCCTCCTCTGTGTGGCCTTTTTGTCTTAATTACTATTCTATTGCTATTGTAAAGCATTTTAATCAAGTAAACTTAAAAAAAAAAAAAAGAAAGCATTTGATTTGGAGGCTTATGGTTCCAGAGGGTTAGAGCCCCTGACCATCATGGCAGGGGGCAAAGCACTAGCTCAGAGCTCATGTGTTGATACAAACGAGAGAGAGTGAGAGAGACAGAGACAGAGACACAGTGTGTGTGTGTGTGTGTGTGTTTGTGTGTATGTGTGTGTGTGTGTGTGTGTGTGTGTGTGAGAGAGAGAGAGAGAGAGAGAGAGAGAGAGAGAATGAGCTAACTTGGCCTGGTATAGACTTTTAAAACCATCAAGTGCACCCTCAGTGACATACCTCTTCCATCAAGGCCACGTCCCCTAATCCTTCCCAAACAGTTCCACCAAACTGGGAACTAAGTATTCAAACATATAAGACTATGAGGGCCATTGTCACTGAAACCACCAAATTTAGGGGTTGGAATGTTTTTTTTAATCACAGAAACCAAAATGAAACTAAAACAGTCATGAAATCTACAACATTTCCATAGGAAGTGTCCTTGTGGGTCCTGCACTCACAATTAGCAGGTATGTACAAGTACTCACCCTCGGCTGGTTTGACTGTTTGGAGGACATCCACCGAGGATGGACCTCCAGTGATGATCAGAGTTACTGGAGAGAGGTGCTAACTCAGATGCCCCTGATGCCAGGAGCAACATCTGCTATCCACTCACTCCAGCATCAGGGAAGTTTCTTCATGGTGGGGGTGGGGAGCCTAAGAGATGCCATATTCCTTTCCAGCTCATCAAAGTGGATTGGGATGTATGATTTTTGGCTCCATTAAGTGTGAACTACATCAGAGTAACAACATATTTTGGCATTAAGTACAAATAAAATTTGGAATGTATTGACTTCAAGCTCTAGAAAACCAGACAACCTCTTTGTGAGCATGCTACCAGTGCTTCCTGCCAAGGAAAGAAAAACCCCACAGGCTGCACAGAGCTCAGCCATAGAACAAGGAGCAAGCTTGGTCAGAAACAATTATTTGCACCCAGACTCTCATTCCCAGCTCTCTCTCTCTTCTCACCCCTCCCTTGGCCATCTCTAAAGTGGCATTCAGAATTTACCATTAGGGGGCTGGAGAAGTGGCTCAGTGGTTAAGAGCACCGTCTGCTCTTCCAGAGGGCCCGGGTTCAATTCCCAGCACCCACATGGCAGCTAACAACTGTTTGTAGTTCCAGTTCCAGGCAAGACACCAAGATAAATAACTAAAAAAAAAAAAAAAAAAAAAAAAAAAAAAAAAAAAAAAAAAAAAAAAAAAAAAAAAAAAAAAAGAATTTACCATTAGCTCCTCTGGAGTCACATGCAAACCTTAACTTAGCTCTGGTGCTTCTGCTCCTTATCCTTCATCATTGCCACGGCTTTAAGAAAGATGTTCTCCATCCTATCCCAGGTCCCAGAACCCTGCCAAGGGAATAAGACATCTTCTGGACTGCTCTTCACATCCACACAGCCCTCGGGTGTTAAAGACCTTAATGGCAGAATGTTTTAGAGAACTGCATAATCCAGATGTGAAAGTCATGTCCAAACTGACCAGACAGGAAGCTAGTTAGTGGTCAGCATTTCTAGAAAGGACTCTGTAGCACAGACCTAATGTGTGTTCTCTTACCCTTGTGCCCTACCAACTATAAGAAATGGTCGTGGTGGATGACATTTTTTATATGTTGTTGTATTCAGTTTGCCAGAATTTTGTTGAGAATTTTTGCATCAATGTTCATGAGGGAAATTGGTCTGTAATTCTCTTTCTTTGCTGCATCTTTGAGTGGCTTATGTATCAGGGTGATTGTGGCCTCGTAAAAAGAGTTTGGCAGTGTTCCTTCAGTTTCTACTGTATGAAACAGTTTGTAAGGATAAAAAGGCTGAAAAAAGAAATAAGGGAAACATCACCCTTTATAATAGCTGCAAATACCATCAAATACCTCAGTGTAACTATAACCAAAGAAGTAACAGACCTATTTGACAAAAACTTTAAATCACTGAAGAAAGAAATTGAAGAGGATATCAGAAAATGGAAAGCCCTCCCATGTTCCTGGATAGGTAGGATCAACATAGTAAAAATGACAATCTTACCAAAAGCAATCTACAGATTCAATGCAATTCCCATCAAAATCTCAACACAATTTTTTACAGACCTTGAAAGAACAATACTCAACTTCATTTGGAATAACTGGAAAGCCAGGATTGTCAAAACAATTTTACTCAACAAAAGAATCTCAGGAGGTATCACCATCCCTGACTTCAAGTTACACTATAGAGCTACAGTAATAAAAACAGCTTGGTACTGGCATAAAAACAGACTTGTGGATCAATGGGATCAAATTAAAGACCCCAACATTAACCCACACCTATGAACATCAGATTTTTGACAAAGAGGCCAAAAATATTCAATGGATAGTTTCTTCAACAAATGGTGTTGGCATAACTGGATGGTAGTGTGTAGAAAAATGCAAATAGATCTAAACCTATTGCCCTGCACAAAACTCAAATCCAAGTGGATCAAAGACCTCAACATAAACCTAGGTACACTGAACTTGATAGAAAAGAAAGTGGGAAATACCTTCCAACACATTGTCACAGGTGACCACTTCCTAAATATAACACCAGTAGCACAGACACTAAGAACAATAATCAGTAAGTGGGACCTCCTGAAACTGAGAAGCTTCTGTAAGGCCAAGGACACAATCAATAAGACAAAATGACAGCCTACATAATGGGAAAAGATTTTCTCCAGCCCTACTAGTGACAGAGGATTGATCTCTAAAATATATAGAGAACTCAAGAAACTAGAGCTCCAAACCCTTAATAACCCAATTAAAAAATAGGGTTCAGAACTAAAAACGGAATCCTCAGCAGAATTAAAAATGGCTGAAAGGCACTTGAAAAAGTGCTCAACGTCTTTAGCCATCAGAGAAATGCAAATCAAAACAACTTTGAGATACCACCTGACACCTGTCAGAATGGCTAAGATAAAAGACACAGATGACAGCCTATGCTGGAGAGGATGCGGAGCAAAGGGAACACTCCTCCATTGTTGGTGGGAGTGTAAGCTTGTTCAGCCACTATGGAATGCAGTTTGACAGTTTCTCAGAAAACTGGGAATCAATCTCCCCAAGGACCCAGCAATACCACTGAAGGCTGACTAGGAGGGCTTGGGAGGGGGAGCAAGGAGATACATGGGTTAAAAAGACTTTATTTTATAAAGAAAAAAAAAAGAAAAGAAATGGTAACACCTCTCACCCCTATCTCAAACTCTCCCACACACTTTTCCTTCGAAATCAGAGACTAAGATGATGGATAGAATCTGCATGCCTTTCTCTCATTATAAGTCTCCCATGCATCCCAGGCTCTTTCTGGGAAGACTCGGGGCCATGCTCAAAGATATTATCACTGACAGCAAAGACCACACAACTGCCACCACAGCCTGCTTACCTCCTCATGCTATATGTCCTACTTCATGTGTTCAATTATATCCCTCAACCCCGCCACTTTAGGAGAATCCCTGTATGCACATGGCAGACCCATTCACCACAGAGGCAGTCCACCTCATGTAGAGGAAGATGGACCAGCCTGGAACTCTCTCCAAGGTCACTCTACTCTCAGATGGCAAGCCTTGGTTATGTGTCTTATCACCTGTCATCAAACAGACTCCTAGGTACACAGGACATTCTCTTTCATTCTCTGGGGCTCTGTGGAGGTAATGACTGAAGACTGAGATTTACTGTTGTCCAGATGCTAGAATTTATACTCCCAGAGTCATATAAATTCAGTCTTACAGCCATTTTTAAATGGCTCCATTAAGCCTCTGCCCATATTAGCTCCATGGAACAAAAGCAGCCTGCTGCCTTTATAAAAAACATCAAAATTATGTCGACTTGGAGAAAAAAAATGCTATTGATATGACTTCCTTTTTGTTATGAACATTCTGTTGTGCCCCAATCCTGATGGAGCATAGGTGGCAGGGGCCTATGATCCTGTCCTGGTACTGGGGACCATGCTCTGAAGTGGTGCTTGGTAAGACTTCTGGTAATCTTTGGGGCAGAAAAGCATACAGAAGACCCAAGTTACAGCAGTGTATCCAACAGTGAAACATTGTCACACCTCATTCTCAAGCAGCTATAAATCTTAATACATCCCAGTGTGGCAGCTCATGCATGTAATCTTAGAGTTTGAGAGGCTGGGATATGAGTTCAAAGCCAACCTGGGCTACAATGTTGTGATAGTTGGGATGAGAAATAGCCCCAATAGTCTGGGGAATTTGAACATTTGGTCCCCAGTTGTTGGTGCTGTTTGGGGACAGTTGAGTGTGCAGCCTTATAGGAAGTTTGTGGGCTTGGAGGTGAAAAAGCCTTCACCACCTGCATTTCACGTACTTCTCTGCTTCATGTTTGCATTTGAAGCTGTGAGCTCTCTGCTTCCTACTGCAGCCGCCATGTCTTCCCACCTTGGTGGGCTCTAACTCTCAGGAACTGTAAGCCCAAATAAACTCTTCTATAAGTTGCTCTTGGTAGTTGTACTTTATCACAACAGAAAAGGCAAAATAGTGAATTCCAGGTCAGCTTGGGCTACAAAATGAGACTCTGTCTGAAATAGTAGTAGTAATAATAATAATAATAATAATAATAATAATAATAATAACAATGAAGAGGAGAAGACTTAAAAAGGAGAGAAAACTAATTTATGTTTACAAACCAGTTCCCCAGCTTTTTAAGGGCACATGAGTAACAACAATGATGTGTTTGGTGCAGAGTAAAAAAGGAAAAAGCACAGCACTGTGTGTGAGAGAGAGAGCAAGGGGGGAGGGAGAGAGAGAGATGTGTTTTCTACTATAATGCAGGTTCCCACTGAGGGTGATTATTTTCTATCCACTGGCCTGACTGTCCAGACTGTTCACATGTGTGCTTGTCTAGGAGACTATTATTCATGGAGCATCTGCCCAACTGGGTAAAGGGATCATTACTTGCAGGTCTCTAAGGGTCTCAGGCCAATGGAAGAGAAGACATATGCACTGCTACAGGCTTTGAAATGGTCAGCTGGAGCCAGGGCTCCTTCATTTACATGTGAATGAGGCCTGGACAGCTCAACCCCACACTTGCCTGGACCAGTGTGAAGCAATGTCCTCTTTGATTGGAGGGGAGTAAGATCCAAGGCTTTCGGTGGGGAAGGGGCTTGGTTGGAAATCACTACTGAGGAGGTGTATCTAAAATGTCTGCAGGTGGCTCTTGAGGAAGCTGACCTGGAAAGGACCCAGCAACTGCACAAAAGCAGGTGAGATGCAAAGTACCGAGGGTAGTGCATAATTCACACATATCCTGATTACTTCCTGTATTACTGGGCTACTTGTGGTGATACATTACATATTTAATAAAACCTGGAATATCAAGAGATCAACCCACAGTCAAAAATTAGGCAGACATAGCTCAGAAAATTCTTGATCTTTGATTACAAGACCAAACAACTGGGCTTCAATGGCACATACCTTTAATCCTAGCACAGGAAAGCTGGACTGGTGATCTACGACTTTAATCCCACAACTCCAGAGACAGAGAACTTTCTTGTTTCTGTGAGTTCAAGGCTGACTACCAAATAGAGTAGCTCCCGCCTTTAATCCTAACCTAGATGGGATACAGCTGGCAAGAAGGGTATTTAAGGCAGCCTGAGGAAAGCAGCAGCAATCAGAAGTGACCAGGAGCGAGGCTGAGGAAGCTGGAAGACAGCTGGGTGAGATTTGACTTGTAGTGTTTCCTCTCTCTGATATTTCAGCCTTTCCCTGATATCTGGCTCTGAGTCTCTTTCAATACAACCAGAATTCCTGCAACAGCTACCTACCCTCAGAATGCTCAAGCTGACCTTTTCTGTGCCAACTAGTAGCTCTTGAGACAAAAGGAAGGAAGGGATGGAGGGAGGGAGGGAGGGAAGGAAGGAAAAAAGAAAGGAAGAAAGGAAGGAAATGGAATTCCCAGTGAGGACAAGAGAAATTGGGTTCCCAAACTCAGATTCTGAATTACATTAAGCCTCAGGAGATGTCATTCTCTATGTTAAACAAACACAGTTACCATCTGAATTACCTTCTGCATTACACACATACACACACACACAGAGTCTTTTTGTCTTAAGCACTATTCAGTATTCCTTCTTGCTCCAACCCCCCCCCCACGAGAATAAGGACCAAGGGAAGAGACGGGGTAGAAGTGACTATGAGGGTTATTAGTGAAGAAATGGGTACTAAGGAGAAGCCAGCCATCTTGAACAGCTTCCCCTGGTCAGTAGATGAGGCCTCCTGCATCAGGAGCCAAAGCTTGGCTTCTCCCACAGTCTATCTGGGCTTCTGACTGGCTCAGGTCCTCAGCAGCCTCACACTTGAGGCCTTATGGCTTTGAACCTGGTAAGAGCCTTTGGTCTCAGAAGCAAGAGCAGGCAGACCCAAAGCTGGTGACTCTACAGGCCAGCATGTGAGTCCTGGCATTATGACCTCAGCTGTTCCGCACACAAAGAGGTGCTCACCCTGCCATTGCCTAAGCCTGTAAGTTGCATAGGAAGGTGACTCGGTCCCAGGGGGCTGTTGTGGGAGGTTGGGAAGCTGAAGAACACCTTGGCTCTTCCATCATGTCGACCAAGAGGGCAGAGCTGAAGAAAACCAACCCGGTAAAGGAAGAATATCACCAGGCACTGTGGGGTGTCTGTGAGGGCGTGCTGAGTAAAAGCAGGACAGAGGGGATATTGGAAATAGTCCTGTGAAACTTCCCATTGTTCTTCTTTGTTCAGAGCACAAAGCACCTGTCAGCCTGGAATGGGTGTAAATTGGTCCCTGGCCTTGGGTTGGGATGGAACGGAGCCTGTCTGTGATGCCTCCAAGTAAGACTCACTGCTCTTCATGACAGCTCACAGTCCAGGACCCAGCCAAGGCCTGCTAACTGGCTGATCCAAGGTTCAAAGTAACCTTGATGGACTATTAAGCCTACTTTATAGATGAGGAAAATGGAGGGTTAGGGTTAAGGTAAATAACTTGCCCATGTTGGTATGGCTAAGAGAGAAAAGCTGAGATTCTAGTATGGGTCTTTCTTAAAACAACCTTCTGGGGCTTCCTAGAAGCTGTTCAAAAGGACTTTCTCTGTCTGCTGCACGGACCCACATATGCTAATTAGAAATGGATAGCAGATACGGTGCTGGGACTATATGAGCTTGTACTCAGATGCAGTTGACAGCGTGGTTGCTGGAGCCCTCCTTACAAGGACTGACTTACCTTCCCCCAGTCCTGATACACGGCCAGCTACACCATGACCTTCTCTCTGCAGATAAAGAACTACAAGGCAGTTTGCTTGGAACTGAAGCCAGAGCTGACACAAGCAAGCTGTCTGGAAGCTACGCCAGCAGCCAGGCCTCACATCCACGGGGAGGTGATTGGACACAGGGTCGTTTCCTATTCTTGGCCAAAACCTATCCTAGGCGCTGGGAGACATAAGAAAGCTAAGATTCTTGTTTTCATGGACCTTCACAGCAGTGACCAATCAGACACAAACAACGTAGAATGTCTGCTGTGTCACCTGTCACATGGAAAGTGAAGATAAAGGAACAGGAACAGGCTCTTTGGAAAAGGCCTCCCCTGGAGCACAAGACTAGATGCTAGCAGAGCAGAGTCTGAGAAGGAACCTTCTAGATGGAGGGAAGAAGCAGCCTGGGGTGGGAATAAGCCTGCCTGTGCAAGGGGACCGGAGGGGCAGGAAGAGTTGGGCCCACTGAGCCAGGAGAGGTGTGGAACACACTGAACCCAGAGAGGAAAAACAGTGGGAGGGGCCTTCTGCAGTGACAGCGCCACCAGTTGACCTATGTGTCCTGCTTCCAGGGAGACAGAACCCAGGGTGGGCTCTCTAGCCCCTGTAACCCCACCCACACCTCCTGTTTCTGTTTCAATCATAGATATATGATTGCAAAGGATTAAAACCAGAAGGGCTATTCATCAAAAAAGGGATGACGCAGGAGCTAAAGGTCAGTGTTTGGTCCCAGGCAGCCTGGGACAGATCCCTTGTGAAGGGGTGGCCAGCCAGCTACCTTCTGAGTGTTGGTACTTGCAGCAGGGAGGCTTCCCTAAGTCCTGGTCTTAGATTTTTAACCTGTTACTTTGAAACAATTTGATTTACCTGAAAGTTGCAGAGTGGTATAATGAATTCTAGTTCACTCAGAATCCCTAAAGGCTGTCAGTTTGTCAGCGTTACTTTAGACTCTGTTTCTGTCTGTCTCCTTCCCTACACACACACCGGTGTGTATACACACACATACATATCTGGGATTAAAAATATTTGATAAAGCATGACATATTTTTCATCAACAAGACAGCAGAACAATCCTTTGCATAGCATTTGCACGGTATGTGTATTCTAAGTGATCCAGGGATGGTTTAAAGCATACGGGAAGGTGTGCACAGGATATAGGGATGTTAGCATTGGCAAATTTGGATATTTGCAGGTTTCCAGAAACCAATCCCTCTCAGATACCAAGGAACTGCTGTGGCTACTAACTAGTCCGCCCTTTTCTAGATAATGGTTGGGCATCCTGACCGTATCTCCATTTCCTGGGCTCTTCCCTTGATCTTCAAGGGGGTCCTGAAACCAATTCTCCTTGGATACCCAGAATGACTGTTTGCATGCATTCTCTGAACCATGTGAGAGCTGAATTTACCCAAACCTTTTAATAGGCACTTCCCCAATATTCTTTTGCGTTTTTTTTGTTTGGGGTGTGTGTGTGTGTGTGTGTGTGTGTGTGCCCATAGAGGCCAGAAAAGGCCATCAGATCCCCATCTGTTGGAGTCAGAAGCAGCTCTGGACCTCCATATGTTGATGTTAGGAATGGAACTCAGATCCTCTGAAAAGGGCAGCCTTCCTAACAGTTAAGGCATCTCCAACCTCATCATGTCTCTTTAATGTGGATTACTTTTTAAACGTTTATTGTACTGGATACTGACAGATTTGAGGATTCCCTTTACTGACGGCTCCTTACTTTCTACTTATATGTTTTTTCTAGATTTAGGCTGCAAGCCTCCTGAGCTACACTCTTTCCAGAGTGTCTCCTGCATGGGTTGCCCAGTCGCCTATCTTAACACTACCCTTGCCTTCCTCTGTTTGGTAGAGCCCCAAGGACCGTCCTTGCTGACTGTTAAGATATGTCTCCATTGCCTTCATCTCACATTTGTTTCCGCAGAATGAGCTCAGGGAGGTGAGAGAAGAACTCAAGGAAAAAATGGAAGAGATAAAACAGGTAACATGATAAGGCAAGAGAAGAAAAAGCATAGCTGTAAGGAAACCGTGAAGCTAACTCTGACTAGTGAAGGAAACCAGGAACTGCATGGAGAAGCAACAACCTTATGTGCATCCGGTTCCTACAGTGTTTCAACCTCTGCAGCACAGACTTTTAATGTCCTCTTTTTTTCCTTGCCTAAGCCCATTTTTCAAGTGATTAAGAATTCTCTAATATGTTAAGGTTGGGGTGATGTTAACCTCGGCAATAAAAGTGGCGAGGGCTGACGAGGAATTTGATGACAGTCACAGATCAGCTGT
The DNA here is from genome assembly GCA_004025045.1 of Sigmodon hispidus. NCBI lineage: Eukaryota > Metazoa > Chordata > Mammalia > Rodentia > Cricetidae > Sigmodon > Sigmodon hispidus. The sequence goes on from PVIH01001424.1 coordinate 174,045, forward strand.
ATCCTCCTCCGGATGCATCTCCCTGGAGGAAGCTGCATAGAAACAGCTCTCTTGTTTCCAGGATACCATCACCTATAGCTCACTTAGGGAACAGAGGCCAAAGCAAGAAGGAGTAATTCAAGGGTGGTCTGAGCTCTGCATGTCAAAGCTGTTGATAGAGATGACTAGATGGTGGTCCCTACACCCTAGACCTTTCATAGACTCCTTGGGAAGAAAGTAGCTTCTGTAGGGTATTAGTCATCCATTCCCAAGGTCCAGCTGCCGCCCATTACTCAAAATGCCCAGAAGATCCAGTGATTGACCTTAGTAATACATTGTATGCCTGGTTAAATCATGCTTTTCTTCCTCATTAGATAAAGGATATAATGGACAAAGATTTTGATAAGCTTCATGAATTTGTGGAAATTATGAAGGTAAGCTTTCACCATATATCTTTCGTGGGTCACATGGGAAGTGACAGAAGAGATGCCAGGCCTCTGCCCTTGGGGTGCCTAGAACCTACTAGACAGAATTGCAGGCTAAGGTGCGGGCTGTCTGTTCATTAGAGGTGTTAGGGACAGAAGTGGGAGTTAGAAGTCCTTAGAGAAAATCTGAGCCTTAAACTTAGTGATTATGTTGGAAGCTCGATGTGAATATAACTGGAGGTGAAGCATGATTCTCTCTTGGCTTAGAAAACAAGAAGGAAAATCCAGCTCAGAGCAATGGTTCGCAAACATTAACCTGTTGCAGAATGACTTAAGACAAGAGCCTCAGGTTCATGGTCATATAGACCCTGAGCACCCACCCCCCAGGTAAAAGCTTGGGCATCACTGATGTGGATATATAATCAGGCAAAAGGCAATGACTAGAGTATATTTAAAGAGTTCTCAGAGACACTGGATTGCCCTGGTAATTAAAATTCATGATAAACCCACAGTCATCATATCAGGGTGGTTAATAATAAGCAGAGAAATGAAAGAATGTGAGTGTATAACCCTGGGGTGGCTTCTTTGCCAGGATGAATGTTCCAAGAACCCCTCATCCATATACCCAGACTCCATATAGACCAAAAACTGAGTAAAAACTTCTTCAAGGTGCAGTTGCTAAGTGCCACAAATATTTTAAAATGTATATATGTGTTTATATATGTACATGTATGTATTGAGACAGTCTCTGTGACACACACTGGCATCCAGCTTTTGATTACCTCTGCCTCACCCCCTGAGCACTAGGTCCACAGGCACATCTCCCACACTTGGCTTCTTACAAGTGATCTGGATGTGTGCCAACCAGGTTAAACCCTTGAATACATCCCTCAACCTTGGCTGCACGTTGGAATGAGATCAGAGAGGTCAGGTCTGTCATACTGTCCCTTTATTTTTTTTAATATTTATTTTTATTTTATGTGAATTGGTGTTTTGCCTGCATGTATAATTGTGTAAGGGTGTCAGATCTTGGAATTACAGACAGTTGTTAGCTGCCATGTGGATGCTGGGAATCGAACTCAGGTCCTCTGGAAGAACAGTCAGTGCTCTTAACCTCTGAGCCATCTCTCCAGCCCCTTACTGTCCCTTTAAACTCAGGCTTCCTTCAGAACAACTAACCCAGAATCCTTGAGGGTGAGGTCCCAGCACCTGTGATACTTAAATTTCCCCATGGAATTCTAATGAGCCCTTAAGGCTGAGTTTTAAATATACTAAAGGTGATTTTGTGTGTGTGTGGTACCAGGGATTCAATCCTGGGGTCTCACATTGCTAGGCAGCCATTCAACCCCTGACCTGGGTCCAGCCCTACAAATAAATAAAAGGTGACTTTTTAAATGTCAGGGAGAAAAAAGGGTTAAGTAATGATGCAAGAACATTGCTCAATTCTGTGAGGAAAAATCAATTCACTACTTCTGTAAACTGAACTGGTCTATTACATGAATTTGAAAAATAAAAGCCAGTAAGGAAAGAATATAATATGAATATAATGAACAAAATAACCAAGTATTGATTACTTGCCTATATAAACATCTTTAAAAAGACTTATGATGAAAAAATACCATATTCAGAATTTAAAAGCAATTTGAGGAAATGTTTTTCCATAAGTGTGGCCAGGGACAAAGGATTTATAATCCATAAAATATAGATCTCACACAAAACAACAGGAAATAAATGAGAAAATGGGCGAGGGCATGATGGGACAAGCCAGAGAAAACAAGCAGAGACAGAGCACAAACAGCTTTATTCCACTGGGTAACTAGGCAACTAAATACACATAGTTCAGGCCAGAGGCATGGCTGAGCCAGTGTGTGCACTGCTCCTGCAGATGACCCCAGCTTGGTTCCCAGCACCCACACTGAGAAGCTCAGAACTGCCCATAACTCCAGCTACAGGGAATCTGATGCCTCTGTCTTTGGGAGGCATTTGGACTCATGTGCACATAATTCAGCATCTTAAACAAAATACATTAAATGTAACTGTCATACTCAAGTAGGCAAAATTTGGATTTACAATAAATTATTGATGTGAGTACTAATTCATATAAAACTGGAATATTAGAAAATAGGCATTCTCAGGCTGGAGAGATAGCTCAGTGGTTAAGAGCACTGACTGTTCTTCCGGAGAACCTGAGTTTGAATCCCAGCCTCCACATGGTAGCTAACAACTGTCTGTAATTCCAAGATCTGACACCCTTACACAATTATACATGCAGGCAAAACACCAATTCACATAAAATAAAAATAAATATTTTAAAAAAAGAAAATAGGCATTCTTAATATTTACCCCCTGAGACTATTAAAAACTGTAAGCATGAGTATGTATAAACTATTTTCATTTTAGAATTACTTATAATAGTAAACATTTGGGAGCAACCACAGTTTCCAACAATAGAGATGTAACTAAATTCTTGTTTATCCTTACATTAATATTAGAGTTTATTGAAGACAATGCTTACAAAAAATGCTTACTGTAAATATGGAAAGGCAAATAGCAGTCATGCGAGGGAGGTGAGAAGATTCATTTTTTAAGTATTGTCCTGTTTTATCCAGTTTTTGCAAAGGGCATGTGCTATTTCTAGACCATGCAAACACCATAAGCATTTTATTAGTGGCCGCTCTGGATATGGAAAGGCACAAAGAAAGCTATTTCAGGCAGGGAACAGCTTGGGCACAGCAGGTGCATAGCTGTGTTTCCCAGTCACGGGGGAGAGTAGCCGTGGAGTGGGGTCATCTGGGGGAATCTGAGAAATGAAACTGCGTGGCACACAGTGGACACTGATGGGATTTTAGAAACAGCTGACAAGCCGAGACTTGACTCTAGAAGCAGCGAGAAGCCTCTGGAGATTCTTAAAGAACAGCGGGCAAAGGAGCAGATGCTGCAAGGTGTCCTGGGAGGTGCAGAGCAGGTGGGGAAGGTCTGGAATTGCCTCCAGCTGTGGGAGAGAGAGAGGGAGGAGGGTGCAGGGAAGAGGGGCAGACCAGAGGTTCTTGGTGACAGACTCAGGATAATGGAGTCTTGAGTGTCCATGGTGACACTAGAGTGTCCATCTGGATGGACAAGGCAGTGGAGAAATTGACAAGGATGGTAGGGAAGAGGAGCTGATTTCAAAGGGCAGGGAGGGCTTGGGAGAGATTTGTAAGAGTAAAGGACACCGGTGCTATGTGCTCAGCCCCGTCTGACCTTAAGGAGATTGTAACACTGTTCCCATGTATACTAACATTTACAGACACTCACCCAGCAGCCTTCAGAAACCACCTCTCCCCACCAATCACATCAGCTTTCTACATCAAATTAAGCTGGCTCGGAATCTTTTCGTATTAGAAACACTTTCACTGAAGTAAAATATTTTTATATTTTATGACAACCAATCCACACTAAATTTTGTTCATCATGGATACTGTCCATTATAGCTTCTGCACCATTAGGGTTTCTTCATGTTCACCATTTCTATTCAGCTTTTCCCAAGTCAAATTCTATAGATTATTTTCACTTGTTTTAGCTACTGTCTTCTATTTCATGTTTATGATTTGTTTTTATTATTTTAAGTGTGTGTGTGTGTGTGTGTGTGTGTGTGTGTGTGTGTGTGTGTAGAGGGTGGGATATGAATACACAAGGTTTCCAGAAGCAGATCTCCCGGAGCTGGAGTTACAGACCATGTGTGAGCTGCCTGATGTGGGTGCTGGGAACCAAATTCAGGTCTACTGCAAGAACAGCGTGACCTCTGAACCACTGAAACATGTGTCCAGCCCTCATTTAATTTGTTTTGCTTGTTTTATTTTTTGGTCTTTCTACAAAACTGTGTTGTTAAACACATACAGAGAGAGAGAGAGAGAGAGAGAGAGAGAGAAAGAGAGAGAGAGGAGAGAGAGGAGAGAGAGAGGGTTCAAACACTGGAGTCAAAGACTCTTTGAAGTTACACATTTCTTAGCTGCAGTGTTTCATAGGCATCAACTCAAAGCAGCCTACCTGAGGTCAGGCAGCAGAGCTCCTGGCCTCTGGCTCACCTAGAGGCCATGGTAAGTCCTAAGCCTCTGCCTGTACTCTAGTCTCACTGTGGAACAGGGGTGGACGGTGGCTGCCAGGGACATGCCCCATTCACCTTAGCCAAGGCTAGAGAAGATTCCTGAAATACAAGGCCAGAGGGGTGTGCAGAGAGAGCTGGAGGAGGGGAGGCCCAGGCTCTTCAGGAAGGAGATTCTAGTCTTGGGTTCTCTCTTGAAGGAAATGCAGCAGGATATGGATGAAAAGATGGATGTTTTAATAAACATACAGAAAGACAACAAGCTGTAAGTGTCCCCCCCTCCCTAAAGACTCCTCCCTTGGCTCAGTACCCTGGGGGCTCAGAGAATGCACTCCTCAAGGGATTGTCTTGGCTCTCCCGTTACAATGGCTGGAAGTCAAGGTCCTCCTTACACCTGTGCACTGGTGGAAACGGTGTCCCCAAATCTCTGCCCCCCCTCCTGACCCACCAGTCCCCTTCAAAAACAACCAAAGGAGGATCAGGAACCCAGGCAGATAGGAAACACGGACAAAGATTCGCAGCTCAGACCCAAGAAGATGGAAGAACCCCACGGAGCACCATTGACTAGTGAAAAGACTAGTGTGTCACAAAAAACAAAGGATAATCCACTGGACTCTCTTCATTCATGTCAGAATTGCTGCGTAAGTGGATTCCTGCTCACCCTCAGCACCTGTCCCAGAGCCCTGGACAGCTCCCGCCCTGGCTTCCCCAGAACTCTGGCTTCAAAGGGCTGGCCTCACCCTATTGCCAGTCCTTAGGCGAATCCCTTCGTCTAGACCTTCCTTAGCTGCCCGGCCCTCTAGGCTGTGGTGGGTCTTAAGTCACAGTTGTACAGTCAACCCTTGGATGTGCCTACTCCCGAGTTTTGCTCAGTCACTCTGTCCTTTTCTATAGCAAAGCCTGATGAGGTGCCCAGCAGGCTGGCCAACTTGGACCAGGAAAAAAAATGATCTTTCTTGTGCCGTTTCTGTCCTCTACAGGAGAAATGTTTGTTGTGTGCCCTAAAGACCAACTGCAATCGGGGGTAGGTAGATCCATACGAGACGTGCCCTCTCAGTTGGATGTCTTGTTATCCCAAAGCCAGTGTGCTTCAATCTTCCTTTTGCAGCAAGCCCCCTCTGTGGTTATACAGGGAGTAGGGAGTGTGAGTGGATTCTGCCACCCAGCATAACCACCCAGGCATGTGGCATCAGGAAAGAGGATTGGGGTGGCCAAGCCTAAGGTTGCTGTCCACAGGCTCCCTTGGTGGGGAGGGTACACCTTCAGCTGCAGCCTCAGCCTGGTCGCAGGTCCCCCGCCTTTCTCCCACCTAGCAGGAGACCTTCACACCATGCCTGGGCATCCTTTTCACCCTTATCATCTGGAGCTGCTTTCTGATTTATCTGTACTTCAATCCCGATGAGATGGAGTATGTGCTTCCAACTTAGCACAGCCATGGAGCTCACCAGCAGCTCTGGTTCATCCTCTCTATGAGCTGCACAGCAAGATTTTTTTTTTTTTGCCCTCTTAAGCACCCCATTCCCACCCCCGGCCCAGGCTTCCACCTGGAGATTAAAGACTTTCATTTAAAGTCCAAAGGTCGTCACCATTTTGAGTATCAGCCTGACATTTGGGTGCCCGGAGCATTACTTTTTTTTTTTTTTACCTTAAATCAGTATATTTCAGACTCCAATTCCTCTTCCTTTTCCTGTTGGCTAGTTGGACATTCTATCTGAGTGATCTCAGTCTTGTTTCTCTCCACTTCACTGGGCCCTAAAAAAAAAAATCCCAAGTCAGAGCTCCAAGATGGCCCGAAAATATCAAGCATCAATCTGTGTAGACTCAAGACACACACTCACCAGCCTGCCTACCAATTCCCCCACACTCTATACCCCTAGATGTCATGGGCAACTCTGGCAACCTCTGGCAGACGTATACCATTCCCTTCTAAGGTTTTATCACCAAGTACAGTGGTGCCCTTCTAGGGCTTTGTGGGGTTCACTTTGCACCTTTAGGGGTTCCCTTCCTCCTCCCTGCTCCAAAGGAGCAGTATCCTTTCAAAGGCTTTTTACAAACTGGAGATGAAGTGGGTGGGCAAGGTGTTGCTTGTCTTTGATTCTAGAACCTGGGAGGCAGAGGTGGGCAGATCTCTGAGTCAAGGCCAGTCTGGTCTACAGATCAAGTTCTCGGCCAGCCAGAGCGATGCAGTGAGACTCTATCAAAAAATAAACAAATTTTAAAAACCCTCAAACAACCACAAAAACAAATTAGAGATGAGCCAGTAGCCACCAGCCTCTGCCATGCCCACTTCAACTTCCTAAATGAGGGATGATAAAACTGGTTACTACCTTGAAACGAGAGGGAAGAAATGCAGAGAAAACAGTATTTTAGTAACTATCCCACCGTGGATGTGACTCTTTGGCTTTGGTTTGACAGGTCTTTGTGTTCATTGCACACCAACCCTTCCATCATTATTTCGTTGGCTGCTTCCCCTTTTAGACAGTTTAATCAGTCAAGTTCGTAACAGTAACAATGCAAAAGCATTTGGTGTTTCAGATACACATTTTAAAAACAAAAGCCAAAACACAACTTGGGTCTTATTATTCCAATGAGTGTATAGTTTTAAAGAAGTGATGGTAATACTATGTAATATGTAACATATATTATAGACCATCTATAATTAAATAGAATAACCAAACATTAGACAAACAGGAGACAAATGGGGCTGGTCTCACCCATGTTTCCAGCTCCGACGTTAACCAATTACCACAAACAGAGTGACTTGGAGCAAGAAATGGATCTTGCTTTGCTAACATCAAAGTGTCAGAGGTCTTACATTACTGCTGGAGGCCTCAGTGACTGCCTCCATTTCTTAGCCAGTATCTGCCTCCCATCCTCAGAGTCAGCCACAGCCAGTGTGGTCTTAAATTGTCTCATGCTAACAAGTCTCACCTGCCCTTCCTTTAGCTTTCTCTTAAAGCCTTTCAGGATTCCATTAAGACCAAAGAACCCAGAATGTTCTCATTGTAGTCAGTGATTAGCCATGTAACGTAACAGAAGACTAGAACTTGGGTATCTTCAGAAGGGCTATCTGCCTTGAGTATCTGCCTACCATTGTGACATCTCAGACCCTAACCTCTGCCTAATGCCCAAACCCATAAATGCTTTGGAATGGTGCACTGTTTAAATTTAGGGTGCTAGTTTTCAAATGGGCCCATCACTCTCTTTCACTAAAGGAATTTAATTGTTCTCCCCTTATGAAACAGATGTAGTAACTAATGTGTAGAATAAGGTAGAAACAATGCAGGCTACTTCAGAAATACAGTGGCTTCCTTCCATCTTGCTGCCCTTGAAACAGGTCTCAGACTGGGAATGTAAGCCAGTGGATTGAGGAATTAATTATGCAATATGCAGAAAGGGCATTGATCCCAGTACTGCATAAAACTAACCCCACCCTCCACTTGAGGATCTTTCCAGACTCTTCTAAAAGGGCATTAACTCCGTTAACAAGGGTTCTGCCTTTTAAACAGATTGTTATTGCCTGCTAGACAGTTTTGGGGGAGCTATTCACCTCCCACATTGGTTGCCATTTGTATTCAGAAGTTTCTGGCCCATCCAGCCTGAGGTCAGGACCTGCAGTCCTGCAGCTGTTTTGCCCCAAATAATGATTCAGACACATTAATTACAAACTGTTCAGCCTATGGCTCAGGCTTATTTCTACCTAAGCTCTTATATCTTAACTCAACCCATTTTGACTAATCTATGTTTTGCCACATGGCTTGTGGCTTACCTACACTTTTACAACTTGCTCTCTTGGCAGCAGCCCACAGCATCTTTCTCTGACTATTGCCCTCCTTCCCCCTTTATCTATGCTTGGAATTCCCGCCTGCCTATAAGCTGTTTTGCCATAGGCCAAAGCAGGTCCTTTATTATCCAATGGCAATTCACAGCATCCAGAAAGACATTCACATCAGGAGACATCACCTGCATGTTTTAGAGGCAGATAAACATCTAAACTATAGCATATCCCTCCTACACTATGAACAACCTCTAGGCTCTTTCCCCAAGGCTCTTTACTGGTTCCTAGGGACCTACTCTTTCTTCTTGGGATATTGAGGGTTGAAATTACTCTTTTTTGGGGACTGGAGAGATGGCTCAGCGGTTAAGAGCACCATCTGCTCTTCCAGAGGACCCGGGTTCGATTCCCAGCACCCACATGGCAGCTAATAACTGTCTGTAGTTCCAGTTCCAGGCAAACACCAAGGCAAATAAATAAATAAATAAAGTTTTTGAAATAATAAAAAAAATTATTCTTTTTCTCTACCAGAGATGCCAGAATTAGCATATTGCTCCATGAAGGAATATGTAGTACTTGATTAACATCATCCTTCAAGGCTCAGAAGACGAAATTCAAATTAACTCTAAAAGAAATCAGAACGGTTCTGATCTAAAGTCTATATTTATCAATTAATGACAGAAAAGAAAACTGTCCTGGAACACAAGAGATGGCCCCATGACCCTAAAAGACAACCCATAGTTCTAAGTTCTTTTAAAAATAAAAATAAACCTTTTCCCCTCTGACTCATGTCTACAGTCATAATTTGATTAATTAGAAATGTTTCTCCCAGCCCTCTGCATTTTAGCATTCATCTGCTACCTCATCATTACTAGCATGGCTGAGATGAGAATATAAATTTATTTCAGAAGAACAATAACTTTACTAGACAGAAAAGTAAACTTGAACTCTGATCTCAAACCAAAGTATCTGACAGGTGACCCGAAGCCTCAGGATGCAAGCCCTGTCCTATCCCCAAGGCTCTATCCACCTGTCTCTCTGGGGCCTTCCTATTCTGTCACACTCCATACAGCCTGCAGTGAATTCCCCTACCTGGGCCCTCAGATCTGTTCTTAGCCCAAAGTCACAACAAGGTCTTTGTTCTTGCTCAGTTTTCTGACAGCCAGAGCATAGGGGATCCCTAGCCCAACACTGGACCTTGGTCCCCAGCAGGATTTCCCTCAGCCCATCTGTCTACCTGTCTACTTGGTGCCCTTGATGAGACATCTAGGAGGCCTGGGGTGTTATAGAGTGCTGTGTCCTTGTGGGCAGCTCGCCTGCTACTCCTGTCAGAGTTCTTTGGGTTAGTTTGAGGATTTCAGCAAAGGTGAATAACGTACAAAGCTCAACGTGAGCTAGTAAGGGAGCTATCTGTCCTCTGTATCACTCTGTTATTGCCTCCATAAGCTGACTGACTCCTGCACACACACCTTTGCTGAGGACCAAAACCAGACTTCCACAAACAATAAAAAAGTCCTTTTACTGAGCTGCACACAAAGTCACATACTCCATCTCTAGCAGCTCCGAAGCCTTTTACTAGACAAGCCAGAAGTACGAGAAGACAGGAACCACACAGACATCATTGATTCCCCTCCACCTCCACTGTTTGATGGTTGTTGTGGAAGGATGTATGCATTTACAAAGCATATGGGTACCACTTCATCATTTAGGCTCGGCAACTTCTCTCTTTCTCATAGCAAACAAGCAACCAAGTTCCACAGGACTCCCCCTACCCCTGTTTTGGTTTTGAGACAGGGCCTTGTGTAGCCCAAGCTAGCCTGGAAGTTGCTATGCAACTGAGGCTGCCTTTGAACCCCTGATCCTCCTGCATCCATCTCCTAGATGCTAGGATTACACCATACCTGACTCCATGGAAGCTTTAATATTTCATGTTTATTCCCAAAGCTCCCTCCCATATTTCCATATATACCTTAGTCCAAGGTCTAGACATCTAGGTTCCAAATTACAACACTTTCTGGTCCATTCTTCTCAATAGATTTTATCCCAAAGCCTACAATCCCTGTGTGTAGCATAGCGCTCCCCAGTAAATCACCCTTAAGTTTCCTTCAAGCTACTCCTTGCTCAAATGCCACCAGAACCCACCGCATATGGGACCGTGACATTCTTCAGAACTTCTCCCCAAAATCTCCCATTTCTGCACTGTCTCCCAGCATGCCTATCTGTAAACCTTGTGCTCTGGGGTCCTCACTGAGTCTTTCCCATATTCTTTTGCTCACATCATCTTCTCAACCCTGTGAAATCCTTCTTGGTTACCCCCTGTCTCCACCCAGCTAAGTCAATCACTCAGCTGGAGACATCTTGTACCTCCTGACTCTGCTAGCCCCCAAGCTCCCCGCTCCGTGTAGTTGCTGGGCATCTTTTAAAGGGCTCATGTCATTCTCTGTCCTCATCATGGAAGATCATGCATGACACTAATGGAGGGTTGCCTGGATTTTTGCTGCCTAGTCTGTGAAAGGATATGTCAACTCTCCACCTCCCGTACGTGGAGCCTGTGGCCTGAGCACCATGGGTGTTCCCAAAGGAGAATGCCAGCAGAGGCTTCCCACCACGGGAATTACTTCATTATTTAAAAAATCCTATGGAATCTCTGTCATTCTGTGAAGTCAAACTGTTTTGTCATTTTTACACCAAATTTACACCAGAACACACCAAACCAAGAGAGAGGTGAAAGAAATTCCTTCTTAATGTCATGCTTCAGGTGGAAGAGATGGGATTTGAACCCTGAACACTCTGATTTCCGATTTCGTCTGCACACTTGCTTCTGATGGTGAAGACCCCGACCGATAGCAACAGCGTTGTATGAACTCTTGTCAGAAGGACACATCGCTGGCTCTGTCTCAGCCCTGAGTGCAATCCTGCACAGGATAAGCCTCCCCTGGTGGCTCCAAAGCACTTGTCTGCTGCGCCGATGGGGCTGAGGGAGCGAGCACCTGCCCAGGACTGTGCTTGGTGTCCCCATCCAGGAGTAATCTGACACCCGCTGCTGACAAGGGTCTAACTGCAAATTCTTTGGCTTTCTGTCCAGCAGGGGAGAACCAGAGCGTTGTGTTAATCATGGAAGGCTGTCCCTGCAGGAGCCATCTCCGCGTGGGTAGGGTTGTTTCTCCTTGGGGGACAAATCCCTAACAGAGCAGGCCTCTCAAAGGCGGTTGAAAGACTACATGACATCAGAGAAACAGCTCGTAGCCCGGAGTAGAAGCCGTTTCTATGTTTTTGTTGGTTTGGTTGGTTTGGGTTTGGGTTTTTAACCCAATCTCATTAGCGTTATTGGTTCCTAGCAGCTCTCTCTCACGCTCAGTTTTATTATCAGGAACCACTTCCAGACTTGACATTCACAGAAGAAAGGACTTACTTAGAGTGAGACCAGAAACCCTGAGGCCTAAGGTTTACTAAATCTAATAAAAACTACGGTATGTGTATTCCGGGGCAGGAGGGAAGTGTCGGGGTGAGTGGGTGGGAAATCAACCTTGAAAACTCACCAGCAGAGGGCGCCAGGGCCTCATCAGTCTCTACCCACTGAACTCTCCAGAAAATGGCACTACAGAGGTTAGGGGCTAAGGCTGGCTTCTCAGAGCCTTTTAAATATTTAACGGGGAGAAAACAAAACTCTATTTTTTAGTCTAGAACCAAATAAAAGTCATAGAAAAACGCGGATAAAAGGAAATGTAGAGAGAAAAGAAAGGAGATACACAGAAATTGCAGACGGGAAGAGAAGTTGCATTTCAATTCATATATATATATATATATATATATATATATATATACACACACACATATATATGTGATTTTACATCATGCACCCCAACAACCTCAGTTGCATTTCAATTCATTTAATTATATATATAATATATAATATATATTAATGCTGGACCATAGAAGGTCTGGCTTTGGCAACCTCCCATTTTCCCTATAGACCCTAACTTGGGACTCACCTTTCCTGAGCTGCCCCCAAACTCAGCCTGTGTACCTGACTGCTTGGCATAGAAACTACTCTCTCATCTTTCCTTCTAACATACCCGTCTGCACCCCTGCACATTCAGGGGCTCTTCTCAGCTCATGATTTGCATGAGGCAAGGCCAGACACCATCCTATCCTGAAGCAGCACATGCCAACCCTCGCAGGAACATGTGCAATTCTCAAAGCCTGGTTAATTTCAAGTAGATATAAATCCCCAGACATGGGCTAAAGAGAAGTAACATCAGACTTTTTGTGAGGAGGATAATTTTTGGGAGCAAGACAGGAACACCTCTGGTGGACTCTTGTTCTCTTAGATGAAAGGGCCCTGGGGGCAGATGGTTGCCCCTCCAGAATTTGCAGATTGGGATTAACTCTCTAATCAGCTTTGAAAGGGTGTGACAGCAAGTTCTGTGAAATTTTGTGTGTGCACTTGCATGAAACCGGAAAGAGGTCACCCCAAGGAAAGGATCATCAGGCTTGATGCTGACGAACTGCTGAATTGAAAGAAATGGCCCTGCTGTGACAGCTGCAGGCCTGGCTTTCTGGGGACCACCTGAGAGCACCACCCCACACCTGACCCCAGCCCAGTGAGTTGTGCTGCAGCTGCTGTTTGCTCTGACTGACCACGGGACTTGCAAAGTCCTGCCTGGAAAGTTCTGCCTCAGTGCTGAGGGGTAGAGGAAGGTGAGGGTTGTGATTTTCCTAGAGAGCCTGCTGCTGGGAGATGTGGAGACTACATGCCCCTTGGAGAGGGTGGCTTAGACAGGATACTTTCTTTCAGTCACACTCCACCCACAGCACTTTCACCCACTTGGTGCTGAGTGCTCATTAGAAGGCATTGACATACTCCCTGATGTATACCACCTGGTGGGTTCCAATAGCAAAGCCCACCTGCTTGCCACTTTGTAAAGCTCTGAGGCCACACAGGGAGCAGATCTTGGTAGGATAACAGGACCAAGGGGGCTTTTGTAAAAGATGGAAACAACTGGAATGTCTGTCAGCTGACCAGGGGATGGCAAAATGAAATGTGCTAGAAGATTCTACGATGTCTATGAACTTTGAAGATACTCCACTGTGCAAAGAACAAATGGCACATGCCTTTTATTCCCAGCCCTCAGGAGACAGAGGCACGGGATCTCTGACTGGGGCTAGCCTAGTCTACAGGTGAGTTCCAGGACAGCCAGGACTACACAGAGAAATCCTGTCTCTCTTGGGGCTAAGATGACTGGTAATTAGTGGAATTTCTTTGGGGATGTATGTGACGAAATGTTCTGGAATTTGCTGGTGATAACGGTGAGTATGCTGAATACCATATTGTATCATAAAATTAAGTGTGTGGATTACGTTTCAAAAAATTCACCAAATAGTATACTTACAACTTATGTCTTTTTTTTTTCTGTGCATATTAACTCTTAATTTGTTTTAAATGAAGACTCCACAACTTCGTGGCTATGAATTTATCTCACAAAATAACGTCAAAAACCAAAAACATGTTCCAGCAAAAGCACCGAGGACCTCCCCCACAAAGCTTCCAGCTCCCATCACCGCCATGTCAGCAAATTGATGTCAACACACAAATTAATTCATCCTGTTGCAGAGTCTGGCTACCTATGTGGCCAGGAGAAGCCTCATCACGGCATTCCCTGGAGCTTGCGCAGTATCTCAGCTCCCAGCTTACAAGCCAGGTTCTGCCTCCTCGTGGGATCCTCAGTTGACCCAGATACACCTTCAAGTAGGTGAGGCACTGCACTGGAGCCTGCCCACCTGCTGCTGCTGCAGAAGATGGGAGACTCCCTGTCTCTAAAGCCACGCCCTCCTCTGAGCTCTGACGTCGAGCCCCATTTAAAGCAGGATTCCCCCACTTCTGAATCCCTCTCGGCCTTTGTTACTCTTGGGAGCTCCCCCATCTCTCCTTCTCCTTTTCCTTTCTTCTCTTTTCTCTTCCTTTCTCTGCTAACATAAGTCCTGTTATAACCATACCCCTCTGACGATAGAGCTCTTTTCTACATAGAAACGGCTTTAAGCATCTCCTGCTATCGAGGCTGCCTTCTGCCGCGTTCCCGTAGCCATAAAAATCTGCCGCCAGATAACTGGGTCTATTCGAACCATACCAAATCCGGACAGAATCCTAACACCCAGTACTGTCCGTGTCTACCTACAGTGTGTTCAAACCCTTGCTGATTCCATGTGCACACACACTAGGGCTGCAGGAATACTTGGTACTCCCAGAACTAAAGTCTACTCAGACTTGAAAGTCAAACATTTTGGTCACATTAAAGCATATGGAAATTCCCAACAGCCTAGCAAGGTCTCCACCGGCAACCCAAGAACAAGTGACTCTGGAGCCCTGTGGGGAATGTATGAGATGAGACTTGTACAAACTGTATGTGTGAAGGGCTTTGTTTCCTTGGAGAGAGACTCTTTATGTAGTCCAGGCTGGCCTCAGAATCTTCATTCTCCTGCCTCAGTACCTGAGTATTAGGGTTATTCTGCTAAAATGTTTGATTTTTTTTGTCGTATCTAAAGGAATTGAGTCACCTGCAAGAGACTCCCCCAGTCAATATGGGGCCAACAGAGCATTAATTGAATTGAAACTCATCTGGGGCCCTACCTCTCTTGAGAAACCTGCTCCACCCTTCTTGACCATGTACAACTAACTACCCTTTTCCTACTAGCTAATCTTAATTGTTCCCCCCTTCCTCCATGCTTAAATCTATAGTAAAACCTCTTATTTTAGAAGTATTTTATCTTACTATTAGTTTCAAATTGAGTGTGTGAGTGCAGTGCCCACAGAGGCCAGAAGAGGGCGTCCTGGAGCTGCAGTTACAGGCCGTTTTGAGCTGCTTGATATGGGTGCTGGGATTCAGACTTGGTTCCCTTGAAAGACCAGCACAAGATCTTAGCTGCCTCACTATCTCTCCAGTCCTATAAAAACCTCTTTAGGGGCTGGAGAGATGGCTCAGCGGTTAAGAGTACCGTCTGCTCTTCCAGAGGACCCGGGTTCGATTCCCAGCACCCACATGGCAGCTAACAACTGTCTGTAGTTCCAGGCAAACACCAAGGCAAATAAATGAATAAAGTTTTTTTTAAAAAAAAAAAAAAAAAACCTCTTTAAAAAGTCCTATTTTGTTTTTTTCCTTAAAAAAAAAAAAAACAACAAAAAAAAAACCCAAACCATCAAGTGTGATATTTTTTTATTCCTAATGATCCTAAAAACTTAACACATAACAAAACTCTAATCCTTCTCAGTTGGAGGATGTTAGAGCATGAATGCATTCTTCTGGAAACAATAAATAAAGGGGGGTAAACTGCACAATTACACCAGTTGTTAAATAGTAAAAAAATGACATTTGAATCTCAGTCCTTGTTCATGTGAAATGTTATGATGCACCAAAAGATATCTTTAATGCTTAATATGCTGGATAGTTTTATGTCAACTTCACGCAAGCTACAGTTATCTGGAAAGGGGAGCTTCAGTGGAGAAAATGCCTCCATATGGTCTGCCTGTGGGGTAGTTTCTTAATTAGTGATTTACAGAGGAGGACCATCGCATTGTGGGGTAAACTGTGATATGGAAGTGGAAGATGAATAAACCCTTTCATCCCCTACTTGCTTTTTGATTGTGGATTTTTACTGCAGCAATAGAAATCCTAAAACAACGAACATTTTGAAACGTTTATTGAACTAGGTATCCAGTCTACATCTAACTTCATAGAAAGGGACAGTCAGCCATCATGGACCACCTGCTTGACAAATATCCCACATGAACAATACCCCATGAATATAACTTGTGAGGACTCTGAGACCAAGTGTCGGTTTACAGCAGGTGTGTAAACTACACTATGATGAGGTCATCAGCAAAACATGTAGGAGAGAAACCAGGCTGCAGGTGCTAGGAGGGTTCTGACCCATCTCCTGGAGTGAGTCCTGGCCCGCCCAGCGTCCTGATGTCAAACAGTCTTTAACAACCCAAGCATCAGCCACTTCTATAGCCTGCTCCATACAGCAAGCTCAGACCACAGCCTAAACTCTCCTTCGCCTTTGGCCAGCCTTTCAGCCTTTTTAAGGCCCTGATGATAATGCCCTGTTTCGGCTTGAAGCAGCTATAAAAGAGAATGCATCATCCCTGCTCCTGAGACAGAGTAAAAGGGTAAGTCAAAGAAAACTCCCTGGACCCGAAGTTGCCAGTTAATAGATTTATAATTATGAGAGCTGCTAACATTTTAAAGACTGTCAGGGAACACAGGCTTGATACCTAATGGACAGTTCTCAAATGCTCAGAGATCCACCAGAACATGGTATTTAAAATGTTTAATTAAAAAAGCTTTTTATGATTGATAGACATGCTGGCTCCTGACAACATCCTGTACCTCCAAGAAGATCAATGGCAAAGAACCTCTACCCAGAACTTGCTTCAGAATGGCAACACCAGTCAGTACATAAAAGCTGTCTTTTCCCTCAATTTCTGCCAAGACCCCTTCACATAGTAGACAACAGGACCCTGGGGGATCCATTGCCTCACTCTTGCCTAGACAAGGCAGGCTGCTGCTCCCCAGGGGTTTCTACTTCACAATTGTCAGATCCACAATTTGGCAGCCTGGCAGCCAGGACAACTGAAGATTGGCCTGTCCTGAGACCTGCGCACTCAATGATCATGGAGATGTAGATGCCGATGTGACCAGAAGGTGAATCTCTGTCACTTTTAATTACTAACTCAGACATAATTTGCCCTTCTCAGATCTCTGATGCCATGTGACAAGTAGGCTTTGCTTCAGCTGCCTTTTCAGAGATCTATGGAAAAGTGACAGTTCTCATTGTCTTAGAGCTAATGCTAAGAATAGGCACAGTTCACCTCGCTACCAAAATTCAGCCATGGAGAGGGTGTAAAAGCTCTCTCCTCTTTCTTCACTCACTCATCCACTTACAGTCAGTAAATTTCCTTTGGTTACAGATTTAAAGATGTGTTTTACTGGGCTAAAAAAAGCCCTGGAAAAATGTTTATACCTTCTAACCTAAAGCCATAGCTTTTGCTATGACACACCAAAATGTAAATCTATTCCAGCTGTTTTACAGATATTCACAAGTTTCTACACAGGCCCAGCCTCCCGCCAGACAACAGGGAAACAGCAGATATTCTGACTCCAGTACTCCTAGAACATGCTCCAGAGACTTCCCTGCAGGTATCACCTCTCCAGACTCAAGCAGGACCCACCCAGCAACTGGAAGCTGGTTTTCCAGGACGTCCCAATGAAAGGCACATCTGTTCTTTTTTTTTTAAAAAAAAAAAAAAAAAAAAAAAAAAAAAAAAAAAAATTTTTTTTTTTTTTTTTTTTTTTTTTTTTTTTTTTTTAAAAAAAAAAAAAAAAAAAAAAAAAAAAAAAAAAAAACTTTATTTATTTATTTATTTATTTATTTATTTGCCTTGGTGTTTTGCCTGGAACTGGAACTACAGACAGTTGTTAGCTGCCATGTGGGTGCTGGGAATCGAACCCGGGTCCTCTGGAAGAGCAGCCAGTGCTTTTAACCACTGAGCCATCTCTCCAGCCCCAGCACATCTGTTCTTATGCATCTTTCATTCACCCTTGCCTCTCCTGTACACTCAGGGCACTTTACTATTCCATTCTTCCCGGCAGTTACCACTCTTTCTATGTTTAGCTCTGTTCATGGGGCCAATGTTAATAATCTCTTTTCTCCTAGTAGTCTGTCTTCTTAGCTCCCCCAAGGAACAAATAGATGCCTGGGGTCTCCAGGATGACAGCTAACTGTCTTTTCACTCACATCTCCTGCCACAGGTGACCCTATCCCCCTACTTCATCCCAAATCCTCAGGAAGCAGTCTAGAAAATAGAAAAGTCTGCACCCTCACCCCCTCCACTTGCCATCAATAACTAACCTCTTTATAAAATAAAAAAAGGAGGAATGTTAGGGTTCTGACCCATCTCCTGGAGTCCTGGCCCGCCCATCGTCCTGATGTCAAACAGTCTTTAAGAACAAGGCTCCTCCTCTTCTCTTCCTCTGCTTCTTTCTCTCCCCACCCTCTTGCTAGAGGATGCACCCCTTGCCCCCCCTTTCTATAGACCCCATCTATCATCTATCTATCTATCTATCTATCTATCTATCTATCTGTCTATCTATCAATCATCTATCTGTCTGTCTGCCTATCTGTCTGCCTGTCTATCTATCTATCTATCTAACTACCTATCTATCTATCTCCCCAAATTCTTACTCTATAATAAAGTCCCTCCAAGTGAGGCCAGCCTGACTGTCTCTTTCCATGGCCACACACACACACACACACACACACACACACACACACACATATATACAATGTCACTGCACTGCCCGGCTGCATGGGGCCCCATCTGCCAGCTACAGGTACTCATAACCTAACACTAAGGATAATGTGTAGATTAACACAAGCTAAAACATCCTCTACCAGTGTCAACATCCAAGCTGCACTCAGACTCTCTAACTCAAGTTCTAAAAATATTAATGTATGATAATTTTGAAGCAATTGGGGAATGTGTACACTAGGAATTATTCATTTGTTTTGATGTGTGGGAAATTGTGGTTACAATACAAAGCATGTTGTTTGAATGATTTATTAACACGATTACAGACGGAATAATATGAAACCTAAGGTGTGCTTCAACATAATAGAAGATGAGGCTAAACTGATGTTGGTAAGGACAGGGTTGGCTTGGCCATGTGGAGATGGGGATGAGTACACACTGGCTTAGGCCATGTTCTGTTTACCATCAAACATGTTCAAAAGCCCAAAGCAAATGAAACTAAAACATAGATTATATGTATAAAACAGGTGAGAATATATGATTCATAATGAACTACGGGCTTAAGAGCAGCAAACACAGAACAAAAGAATTTAAGGATCACATAATTGTGAAAGAACAATAAAACAGATTGGAGATGCGGCTCAGGGTTAAGAGTTTGTATTGCTCTGACAGAGGACCTGAGTTCAGTCCCCAGCATCCACACATCAATTGGTTCACAGACTGCTGTAACTCCAGCTCCAGGGGATCTGACCTTCTTCTGGCCTCTGGGGACACCGCACTCACATGTATGCCCTCCCCCAACACACAATTAAAGAAAAAAACAAAACAAAACAAAACCAATCTTTTTAAAAGCACAATATATAGTAGGATTCCAGAATAATAATCACAATAATAAATAACTGTTCTTATTTGTTGTCAATCTCCTTTTCCACATCCACTTTTGTTTTTGAAATGTAATAACTAGCTTTTATGCGTGTTTTATAAAGACTCTCCACTCACAGTTCAGAGAATTAAAGCTTCAAAGCTATTAAAACCTAAGAAGGTGGGGGGGCGGGGGTGGAGAACTGTGGAGGGTTGTGGCTCTGAAAGGGGTGTAACAGAGGTTACCAAGGGAAGGCCTGAGCCGGCAGCAGGTGGCTGGCTCAAATGTGGAGCAAAGGGCCTGGTTAATGTCCCCACCCCCAACACTCAGGGGTCAGAGCTGTGGTCAGCTGTCTTGGCTGCACACTAGAATCCTCTGGGGGATTCTGGGAGTTGTGAACACAAAGGACCGTGCTGCAGTGATTGAATCAAGCCCTGTGCACAGCCAGAGGGAAGACTCCTGGTGTAAGTGGAGGCGGGAGGGGTTTAAACACAGCAGGGTAAATGAGCCAGGAAGGGTTCTGTTCTAACCTATCCTGGTGGAGAATGGAGCTGCCAGTGAGACACTGAGCACCACGTTTCCCCCTCTGTTTGCTGTAATTCCCCGAGGGCATTTGGAGACACTGTGTTCACTCTGAGTCATTTCTCTCTGGGATGTGGCAGGGCCAAACTTTGGCTTCTTTGGGCTGAGCTGTGGGCCTCTTTGTTTGCAGGTTTTAGCAAGTACATATCAAGTGCAGGGCAAAGCTACATGAATCATGAATATGAATCATGCTAGGGAGGAGAAGGCTATGGGTCTGTGAGGACTGACCTCCTGCTGTGTGCTGGGCTGTGATTCAATTCTAAGTGACACTAAGCGCTGACCAAGCAGCGCCAAGCCCAGATTCCAATCTCATGCAACAAATCCCCTCTGCAGGATCAGTGTCTGGCACTGGCGGGTGACTTCCAGAGATGCCGCAGTAGACATTCAGCTGGTGAGTGATGGAACAGAAAAATTCAAGCTTGACTGCCAGGAGTGATGCCCAGCCACAGGGGCTGGGCTGAAAGGCAGTGTATTAGTGGTGGCATGCTATGAGAAGTTGGCTGACTAGGGTATTTGCCCTGGTACTGGGCAAGGTCTCTCCTGCAAGCATTTCTTTGCCTGGCCAGCAGAAATCTGCCATTTGCAGAGCCAGATGGAATTTCAGGTATCATTTCCACATGTGGGCTTTGCACCATACCCTCCCACCCCACCTTCACCTCCGCCCCATAAGGTACCTGCTGCCCACCTACTGGTCCCCTGGGTCTGCACTTTAAAGGAGCCTCCCATAAGATGTAGCCTTAGCCTTTCCTCCAGATGGCTCTAGCTTTTAGGGGTCCTGACATCTTTGCTGTAGGATAATGACAAGGTAGTGTTCTGTAACCAAGTAACCACTAGTCAATGAAAGGCTGTAAGCTGTCCAACTTCCAACCTCCTGCAGCCAAGGATGGTCGTAGAGGAGACCAGACACAAGACTAAATTTACTTAAAACCTTGAGATCATTTTGGTGATTTTTAAGAATAACTTTTCGGCCCATTTCTTGAGCATGAACTTGGTAAACGGAAAAGGGTTGAACAAACCTGAAATAAGCAAGTAAGATCTGTGGGCTCAGAATGAGGACTGTTTCCTGGAAGAGGAGGGACTAGGTCAGACACACACAGAGTACAGGTTTGGGGGTGAGCAACATAGAGCTGGACAGCTCTTTGGGGAAGGGTTGCTGAGAACTCAGAAGGCAGAAAATGTCCTAAATATTTAACCATGGACCTTGCCTGCCCCAGAACTTAAAAGGACTGGCTGTGCCAAGTGTGGTCATTAGTTGCTGGACTGTAAAATTGTGGAGGTTCTGGGAAAAGCCAAGGGAAATGATAGGCATAATTGGTTAGGGGCTGGGGCTCAGGGCAGCAGCCATTTATTGAATAGTGTGAACGTGGCTCACTTCTTAACTTTTGGGTGGTGAGCAGTGTGCACCAACAGGATGTCTGTGTCTGTGACTCTGCACTGACCCAGGCTCACATCCCAGCCTTGGCATGTGAATGCAATAATCGGAGGGACAAGCTGCATCCTTGTCTGCAGCATGGCTTCCAGCCGCTGTTTGTCTCCTTTCCAGGAGGATGCTGTATCCCAGAGCAACACAGAGGCCCCTGGTCCCCCAACTTGTGAAATGATGGATGTATCTTCATTCTGACCAACCAGTTCCCTCCCCCTGCATTCCAGGCCCCACCCAGGAGCTGCTCAGAGCCTCCACAGTGACCAGTCTGAGGCTGTCTCCTTTGTGAGTCTGTCCCCGAAGGTCTTGTGAAGTTGGGAGGAATTCCATCAATGACGTGAATATGAATCTAGGCGTGTAGAGCCACATTTAGAGCCAGAGAAATCATAGGGTTGTCTCCGGGGCATGGTGGCTGTTGCTCTAACCTTTGTTATTAGACTTGCCCTTTACACAGTCCACTGCCAGGAGGCTCCAAGGCTTTGTGTGAGAGATGCTTCCCTGTCTGCAGAGGGCACAGTGATTCATGGAGAGCCACTTTGACAGGCCAAGTTCTTCCTGCAGGAACAGAGGAGAAACCCAAACACCGTTCTAGCATAGCAGCCTGAGTTAGGCCACCCAGATAGCCCAGCTCTGCTGCTGCAGGGAGATCCGAGGCTCGTGGGCTGATTCAGCAGGGAAGGAAGTTTCTAATACAGAGATTCACCCAGAACATCATTCGCCAGAGAGCACACAGACCCCAGGACGGGCTGGCAGCAGGAGAAGATACAGAGCGGCAATAATTAAGACGGGATACCGATTGCTGCCAGGGGCTGTGCCAAGACCTGAAAACAAGCTCTCTCTCCTGTACCTTCATGGGTCACATGTCACCTGCCTTCTACAGGATAGAGTCAGCAGTTGTGCTGGGAAGGAGGAAGCAGGTGGGCTGACCTTTGGGAACCCCTTGCAAGGTTTCTCCCTAACTGGGGCTTGAGAGACGGCTCAGCAGTTAAGAGTGAGCACTGTTTTTGCAGAGGATCCGAATTCAGTTCTCAGATCTCCCAAACAGAAAGGCGGCTGGAAGCCACACAATCACAGTGGAAAGGTCCCCCATGTGCTAGAGAAGCAGTGTGGTTGATGGGAACAGTGATGTGCTTGTCACATCTTCACACATGGAGAATCGCTTCTCAGGTGAGAGAGGAGACCCGAGGCTCTGAGTTCATCTTCCTGGGCCAAAAGCAACCACAAAGCTACAAATGAGACTTTCGGGGAGGGTGGCTGAGAGCCTGAGCTCTGCACACATGTGGCAAAAGTCTCCATTCTTAACCCTCCAGAGAGGCCCCGCCCCTGCCTTGTGGAGTTGGGCATCAACGGTCTAGAAGTGTGATGTCCTGCAGCAGGTGAAGGCGGCTTCCTGGCAGGCATCGCTGGTAACTGGTGCAGTCTCTGGATGGGGTGGGGGTCGGGTGTGTGAATACTCATGCAGTGTCACGAGTACCCATGGGACAAGAACAGCACCTTCCTGGGCTCCTCTGAGGAAAGCGTTTTCTGAACATTCCTCATCTCGGTTCCCAGAGATCTGATAGGACTTCTAGCCTTCTGACCGGGCACCATCATTCACTCTAGGCCTGGCATCCCACCCTCAGCCCACTGAAGGGACACACGGGATGTTTAGAGGCATCTCAGGACATACTCAAACTGGAAATCCTTATTCCTGTCCCCCGCAGTGAAACCCACTCATTTCCCGTCCTCCCTGCCAGCTCCGTCTCAGGTAACAACACTTCTCTTATCAAGAGGGAGATTGGGGTGGGTGAGATACTTCAGTGGCTGAATGTGTTTGCTGCCAAAGCTAAAGACTTGGGTTTGGATGCCAGGACCCACATGGAAGAAGGAGAGAAGAAAACCAACACTGAAAAGTTGTTCCCAGCCTATACAGCCATGCCACAGCACACATGCCCTCACACGTAAACAAGCATAACAAACAAATAAAACAAATTAAAATAATTGTAGTTTTAATTTAATTTAATTTTATTTTTATGAGGGAGCCTGATGTAGCAGCTAATGTCTGGTTCTAGTCTCTCTATTTAATAGCTGTGTGACTTCATGAAAACTCTCTGGGTCTCAACTTCCTCTCCTGTAGAATGGGACTAATAATACTCAGCTCATAGTAATGCTAGGGGTCGGGAGCTCCTACCTACCGTAGTACAGGAGGGACAGTCTCAGAGTATGGTGTGGGGTGGAGCTATAGGGCCAGCTCTCCTGTCGGGTACCACTCTGGCAGCCAGGTGGCGCTGCAGCACATTGGGGGGGGGGGTGTTGCAGGGATGCACCTGTAGCTGCAGGTGATCATCAGGTGCCAGCTGGCACAGGACGCCCTATCTTTCTCTGTTCCCGTAAGCAGGCAAAGTTAGCAACATAGAATAACCCTTCTCTTCTTGAAGACGAAAAAAGGAAGGTCAGGAGTTCTGGCGTGGTCACCCTGTCAGCGGGCAGCGTGGGTGGGTCGCTACCGCTGAATGGGCATGTTGGATTAGAGTAAAGGGCAAGGACCGCTCTGTGTAATGTTTAACCCAGGGCTGCAAACTCCCATGTAGTAACAGTCATGAAGACGTTCAACTCTGCCCTGGGCTTCCAATGCATTGGCCTACGTCGTGAAAAGTAGGGGGAATTTGAAGTCAATTAACATGGTAGGTGTGGCTACCTATACAGCACTGCTGGCATTACCACCACTGCCGTCTATTTTCCCTGGAGAGAAAGGGAAGGCTTTTTAGGAAGAAAATGGTTTGTTCTTGGCATAAGAACCATAGGAATGATGGCAACCCTAGAGGAGAAATGCTCTGGGTTCTAGTCTCTATTGCTCAAGGTGTTGTGTTTTGCAGTGTGCATAGGGAGGGTCCTGGGATCACGGTATGCACGCAGTCCCGGTTTCTCCCACTGGGTGGCGCAAGTCCCGCGTTCTTTGCAGGGACTGCAGCGGGGACCTAGCTGGGCCAAGTCAGATAAGCACTAGGGTGGGTCGTTAGTCTCGTGCAGGCAAAGGCTTTTCTTTGCAACAACTTTTCTTCTTGGATTTGAGTCTCACAGTAACAGGCACAGAAGCCATGGCCGAGCCTAAGCTTCAGATGGACTAGAAGTAGTCTCGGGAGGGTGATGGGGTGAAATAACACAGTTCAACCTTTGCTTTGATACTTGAAGCACTGGTCACTGATCGTCTTGCAAACCCTGGGAGGGGAACAGTGAGGAGGCAGGGGGTTCTCTGAGCAGGCCTACGGAGAAGAGGGATGTCTCTCCCTCTAGGAGGTCAAATTTTCTAGCACTCTCTAGCTTAACTAACCTATGGCACCTGACAAGGAGCCATTTTCTGGGTTTTCTTTTGTTCTTGGGGTAAGAGGAATAGTTGAGGTGGGCCTGTAGGGGAGACAGGACCTGGACTTGGGAAGACATACCCGCTGTCCTGCGGCTGCCTTTGGTGTTTGTCTTGGAGCACAGATCTTTACACGGCTTACTCTGAGAACACCATCTCTTGGGTCCCAGGATCCGCTTGCATAATTTCTGTCCAGCCTGAGCCCTGGCAGTTTTCCCAAGCCCCTTACTGCCCTCTTAGCCTCTTTGGAAAGTTTTGAGTGATCCTATCAGAAAGTAGTATCTTTATTAGCACCGAGACTTCCAATAACTGCGCAACACTGGCTAAATCCCGCTGTGAGAAATTTCCTGTATCCTTGGGACTTCGATTCCTTTTCTTAAACGCAGGTTTGCTCAGTTCCTGAGCCTCAGAAATCCAAGATCTCAGAGCTGCTAATTACTGTTTCTTTAATTCTCATGCCCTGTGTGAAATTAGAAAAATAGATTTCCCCAGTCCCCATTGGGTGCTGGTGATGGAAGCTAAGGCCTTCTAGACGCTGGGAAATCTACACTAAGCTGCAGCCCTGAGCCATGGTTTTGTTTGCTTGTTTTAATTACAAAAATGCCTAAAGTATCTTTATGTATTGTCGAAAGTTAAGGTGCATTGTCTGATACTGCCTCTCCTTTGCAGCTTGACCCTCCTTATAGAAATGGAAGGCTGGCTGATGCATTAGACGGCCAGTCTCAGGCACCTTATTTTTGCACGTTGAAGGCAGTGTTGTATTATGGCCCTGATAACACAGGGAGTGATCTTTGGGGAAATGAGTCACCAGCACCTCCCCTGCTGATGACTGTCCTCCCACACCCTGGGGACTGCACAGGAGGGAATCTTTGCCAGGTGCTAACAATGTGGAGGCCGAAGGCGGTAACTAGGCCAGAGAGGGAGAAATGGGAAATGCAAACCAGCCTCTGTACCTTCCTGGCAAACACAAGGCCTTGCTCTGTCCCCTCAAATTTCACCTCCCTGGACACAGGCTGCCCGGTTGCATAGAGTCAAATCCAAACAAAAACTCTTCTTCATAGCTCCCAGGAAGCGAATGCCCATGCAGCTCCAGGACTGGTGTTCTCTGTGGTGTTCACGGAGGGTCGTGACTGAGCGCTCACTGCATAGAGCCCTCTGGCTGCAGGGGTGATGCACTTAAACCGTACTCCTGAATAGTGTTTTGAAGTTAAATTGTTCTGCCCAGTCTCAGCGACCTCCAGAAAGATCCCCAGAATCACACTGACTCTCTGAATACAAATACAAGGAAAGGTTTATTACAGCTGTACAGCAGCTGGGCTCAGCTCCCGTCACTCAGCAATGCCAGTGAAGGAGTGACTCCCCCCCACACACCTCAAAAGCAAGACTTTTTAAAACACAAAGATCAAAAAAAGACCATAGAAATGCCATTATCAGGCTGGAGAGTGAGAGCCCCAGAGAAAGTTCCTTCATTATCATGTCAGGTGGGCAGCTGCTGGTTGATTGGTTGTTTAGGATGGGAGAAGATGCTTCCAGCTGGGCGGGAATGCCTTCTCATTACCCAGGACCTTAGGCACTTGGCCTTGGGTGCTTAGCCTTGGGGGGTTAGAAGCTTCTCAGAATGGGGGACTAGAAACTTCTCAGCTCCCAAAATAGCTCCAGGCCTCAAGGTGGAGGGACTTTAGTTTCCATAAAATTCTGTGTCATTTCTCTAGTTTTTAACAGGGGCTTTGGAGAGAGAGAGAGAATGCATGGCTGTCTCTGGCTTACGGGTATTTAGCTCGCTCAAATCATCTCCACTAAGGCTGCAGAAACTGCAGAGAATGTACTCTGTGGTTCCCTGAAACTGTGAGCTCCTCAGACCCCACCACAAGACCACACCTCCCTCCCTTCACTGACCTATTGTATTGCTAAGTGACAGCTACATACTCAACTTTAGACTTTCTATTGCCCCCAGGGATCCCTGTGTGCAGATGAAGGCCTGCACGAAGGAGGCTTTTATTTGTCGCTAGAACACAAGCTACAGTCATCTAGGGAGAGGGTCACTTAATTGAGAGGGTGTCTATCAGACTGGCCTCTAACAAGCCTGGGGGCATTTTCTTGATTATTGACTGATGTAGGAGGGCCCAGCCCCACTGAGGGCGGTGCCACACCTGAGCAGGTAGGCCGAGAAAGCCATTGGGAGAGGGGCAAGGCAATAGGTAGCATTCTTCCATGGCTTCTGCTTCAGTTCCGGCCTCCAGGCTCTGCCCTGCTTTCCCTCATGACAGACTGCCACGGGGACATGTGAGTCAAATGAACACTTTGCTCCCCAAGTTGGTTTAGGTCAGTGTTTTATCATAGCAACAGAGAAGCAAACTAAACCAAAAGCTAACAGACTGGCTCCAAGTCACAGTTCCCTGCTAACTGTGGCGCCATTCACCCGAGTGCCCTGGATATCTGGGACATCAAACATGAGGCTGGGTAAATGTGTGTAAACATTGGAAGAGGAGCCCAGGGGGGCCTGTCTAACTGTGGTGACTCACTGTCCACACCCTCGCCAGTCCATCCTAGCCTTCAAAGCTGAAAACCTAGGGCAGGGCTAGGGTGTAGCTTGGTGGCAGAGCATATGTTTGTCTTGTGCCAAACCCTAGGTTAATCCCAGCACAGAGGAAAGAAAAGGTCAGGACGCCCAAGAACTGTTGTTCCCACCTGTCAGCTTTCATGCTGAAGCTGTTTAAGGAACTTGTCTTTCATACCTTCACCAAAGTATAAACCCTGTAGGTATGAGTGTAAACAGTGCAGGACTGCCTGTGTCCTAGAATGTAGAACACACAAACAGCTAGAGACAGCTACGTGGAGCCTCGGAATTTATTTCCTAAATTACTGCTAGAGAATCTCAGGTTGGTACTTTAGAGATGGAAACAGAAAATTCAAACATGCCCAGTCTGGTTTGTCATAACACATGAGCAAGGAGTCAATTCTGGGCCAAGTCTGGAAGAGGGAGAAGAGAAGAAGAACCTGTATTGTGTAGAAAAATCCAAAGCAACTTATTTCCTTGACAGTGTTTTGCTTTGGAAATTTCCGAATCATTCTTAGTCCTTTACTGTGGTAGAGTTGACTCTAAAACCAACTGAGAAACTGGGGCTGGAGAGATGGCTCAGTGGTTAAGGACACTTGCTGTTCTTACAGAAGATCTGGATTTGGTTCACAACACCCTCATTATGGTTTGAAACTGTCTGTAATTCTAGTTCCAGAGGATCTGACTGGTCACTCTCTGGCCTCCAGAGGCACCAGCATTTATGTGTGCACTTACATGCATGCAAACACTCACATGCATAAAATAAAAACTAAAAATTTACCTTTTTTTTTTTAAAAAAAGAAAATTTTAGAACCCATTAAAAATAACCTAGAGGCTGGAGATATAGGCCAATTGGTAGAGTGCCTGTCTGGCATTCAGGAAACCCTGGCTTTATTCCCTTGGGCAGCATGAGTGGTTTGTAATCTCGAGACTTGGGAGGTCAGAAGCGGATAAGGAGTTCTGGGTCATCCTGGACTTCACAGTGAGTTTGAGGCTAGCCTGGGGTACCTAAGAACCTATCTCAAACAAGAGACCAGGATATTCTTGAGGATTTTGTAAGATTTCTATCCTTTCCTGTAAGTAACTCTAATTATACTTCATCGCTAAATCAGACTTTGGTGGAACCACCATGTCTGGGATGAGCAGAAGTGCTGAGTCGTGTTTCTTCATGTCATCCAGGGAAAGTGTCTCCCATGACATGTATTGGAGGTAAGAGCTAGAGTGGCTATCTCTAGGACCTTGTCTTCAGTTTGAAATAAAATAAAATGCAGAAATGTTCTGCCTAGAGCAGCTTTTCCATATAAAAACTTGAAGAAAAATATTATCAAGGAAATATAAGACATGACTAGGAGTTTCAAAATGCAACTGATGGATAGCTCCTGGTCTAGGAAGACTGGGTTCAGGTACCATCTTCTCCAGGGAGGCTCTTACAGCAGTGCCATTGAGCGCTTCCCTGCTTCTGGTCCTCTAAAATTGTAGAGATGATGCCAAACTCTGAGATCATTTGCTTTCCAATGGTCAACATAATACACATCTCCGGTGCACAGTTTGGAGCCATGAACTGAATCTTCCTTGAGAAACACAGAGACCCAGGAAGCATTGCTTAGACTTCAGCGGGCAGAATCCTATTCTTGGGGTAACACTTTCAAAGCCAAGTCCACAGTCTGTAGTGGGATTATGCTGGTAATGTTGTAAATATTTGTCCTGCCTAATAAAAAGCTGATTGGCCAAAGGCAAACAGGAAGTGTGGGCGGAGCTACCAGGCTAAGAAAACTCTGAGTACCGGAAGAACAGAGACAGATGCCAGAGAGCCGCCAGAGAGAGCCACCACAGACAGGACAAGGAGACCTCAGCAGACACAGAGGAAAAAGCTGAAATGCCACTCTGAGAAAAGGTACCGAGCCGCACGGCTGAACAAGAAGGGTTGAGTTCAGGTGAAGGAGTTAGCAAATTATATGTCTAGGCCCTAGGTCAATCAGTGTAAAAATAATATACGCCTGTGTATGATTATTTGAGGCGAAGCGGGGCTGAGAGTGGGTCTGAACCTCTGGTCCTGGCCTGGAAAGTCCGGGCCAGAACCTTTTACAACAGTCTTTTTTTAAAAAAAAAAAAACAAAAAACTTTATTTATTTATTTATTTGCCTTGGTGTTTGCCTGGAACTGGAACTACAGACAGTTGTTAGCTGCCATGTGGGTGCTGGGAATCGAACCCGGGTCCTCTGGAAGAGCAGACGGTGCTCTTAACCACTGAGCCATCTCTCCAGCCCCACAACAGTCTTTTCTTATAGAACATTCTCTAGGAGTTCATTCTTTAAAGATGCCTACAGAATTGTTCTCCTTGAGTGGACTATGT
This sequence comes from Sigmodon hispidus, assembly GCA_004025045.1. NCBI lineage: Eukaryota > Metazoa > Chordata > Mammalia > Rodentia > Cricetidae > Sigmodon > Sigmodon hispidus. Next base: position 203,731 of record PVIH01001424.1, read on the forward strand.
GGCCACTGTGTTCATGCATGTCTCCACGGAACAATGGTTTTAGTGGTTTTGAGCTGCTGTAACAAAATATCAAATGCAGGTACTTTTTAAACATCAGAAATTTATCCTTCTATTTCTGGAGGCTGAAAATTCAGGTTTGCGGGCTGAGCATGTTTGGTATCTGGTGAGGCTGTTGGTGGCTTGTTTGCTGTGTTCTCTGGAGGGGACGAATGTGGTGACCTCATATAGCAGAGATGGTGGACCAGCAGAGTCTAGCCTTACTCTCTTAACCCTTTATGAGGGCTCTCATCCCATTTGTGGGGGAACACTTACAGCTTAACCTTCTACAATTGTTGTATTGAGACGTGCTCCAGGTTGAGTACCAAGGACCATCCTCCTGTGCCTCTGCATTCTAGTGTGTTATCCTCTCAAAGTCATGGATTCTACACTGGAGTCTCTAGGCTCTCATTCCTCTTGACACTTTAAAGGCGATGCCCGCAGAAAATGAAGAACAAGGAACATTTCATAGGCTGAGCTTGCTGGCCGGGAGTGGGAGAGGTGAAGAGTGGCCTCCCGATGAACAAGGAATGTGGCCTCCTGTTGGGTTTCTGATTGCAGGCCCCAGGAATGTTGAAGGCAGCCTGGTTATGTCTTGACCAGTTCATCATCCATCAAAGCTCTGTTTAATTTTGATCTTTGCTATTGCTGTCTTTTATCTGGAGACAAGAAACCATTCATTCAAGTAAGGAAGTGCTTAAAAACAAAACCATGGAGACCATAAATAAATAAGATATGGGAAAACAGTGGAAACTGTTGGTCCTTGTAATGAATTCAGATCCGGCTCCAAGATTAAATCAATTTGAGAAAGACTGTGTAAAGCAAGGGGGTGGGAGGAGAGACTCCGGGCACCGCTCACAAGCGCTCTGCTCTGCGTGGACTCTCGTTTCTAAGCTGCTATAAGGGGGTCTCTGAGATCCCACCCTTTAAGGTGGGGGTAAACGTGTCTGATTAGTCTGAGCGGAAGTGCTCTTCCATGCTTCCAAGGAAAAGATTAACCAATAAAATGCAGAATACGAAGCAGGGAAAGGAGGAAGCTACTTGAACAGATTTATCAAGGAAGCACTCTTTAACAGATCTTACCAGAATGATTGCTGGTATGTAAACCGCTGCGTCAAATTATACATGACTCACAGGTTCTTTGAAGGAGGCTGAGCAGAATTTCTTCCTGGAAATCCGTGAGTAGAAGCTCACATTCCGTCACAACTAAGTAGTGATTGCTGGTCCTCTGAGGCCACATTCTTCAGGTGTCTGCTCCATGCACTCCGTATTCCAACAGGTGGGGGAGGCATCAGGCATAAGTAGGATGGCTCTTTCACAGATGAGCAAAGGGAGACCGCCAAACATTTTGCCCAAATCACCCAGTTGGATGCCTGGTAAACAAAGTATGTTTTATAATAAATCCTGTATGTGTTTATACATGTGTTTGTATGTATGAATGTGGGAGTGTACATGCCATGCTGTGGGGGTGGGGTGGGGTCAGAGGACAATGTGGGGTACCAATCTTTATCTTCCACTCTGTTTAGGGCAGATTGCTGTTTGTGTAGATCAGGCTAGCTGATCCATGAGCTTCTAGAAGCTTCTTGCCTCCACCTCCCATTTCCCTTTAAGAGCGCTGGGGTCACAGACACATGCTTTTTAACTGAGGCAGGAAATATGAACTTATTTATTCCTGCACAACATGTACTCTACCCACTGAGGCATCCCCCCAGACCTACTCTGTGTGTGTGTGTGCGCGCGTGCGTGTTATAATTAGATTCTCTAATTATAACAAGTTCAAATCTGTTTCCCCTTATACATGATCTTGGGTTTGGAGAATTGCTCTTAAATAAAACTATGAAATACTTTTCTATCCAACTAACAACTGTCCCATATTATACAAGGAATTGAGGAGAAAAGCTGTGTGGTAGAATATTCAGTCTATGCTTGAGAATCAGTTGTCCAAAGAACATTCTTATTTCCAGATTGTAATATGGTGCTCATGAAGCCTGAACAATGGCAAAGCCAGCAGCGGATTTGTTAAACCCTTAGGGAAGCTATTAACAAGTTGACGTTTCTAATTCATGGGAAAATACTGCTTGCATTTATCCGAGGGTTGTAGCGAAGGTGCTCAGTTATGAATGTGATGCTATGGAACGGCAAGTCCGTGACATTTACAATACAATACAAGACAGACAGTACAAGCCAAAGAAAACTGGTTAAGTGTCTAAGTGCCAGCCTGTTTCCCCCTGAATAACCATTGGTACAATGTTCAAGGGATTATATAAATATGTAGTATCCTTTTACAAGGTTTTTAAAATGGTAACTTGCCCTAACTAGATACTATAATAAGGTCCAGAAATAGATGAAAAGTGTTCTCAACTTTTTTTTTTCCAACTTCAGAGTTAAAACACAAGGCCTTGCCCTTATAGAGAGCTTACACGCTGCCCCACGAGCTGCATCCTCAGCCCCAGCGCATGACAGTCACTAAGGTGACCTAGCTTCACATGTTGGAAGACAAGTCAGGATCTAGTAGCTTTTTAAAGATTTTTAAATTATATATATTTTTAATTATGTGTAAGTGTATCTGTGTTTGCCATCAGGTTCCCTGGATCTGTAGTTATAGATGGTTGTGAGTATGTGCCCTTAACTGCCATCTCTCCAGCCCTCAGGATCCAGGAGCTTTTTAAGCCACAAGTAAAGCACCTTCTGATCTGTGCCAAAGCATCATGGCAACAGAACAAAGGAATCAGGCTACATGAGAACGGGCAGACACAAACTGGAAGGTCAGTGACTTGGACTTGATGACTGGGCAGGCACCCACCGTAGGTGACCTTCACTAGGGTCTGATTATCGAAAGGACAGAAGCTAGATGGGAACCAAGAACGCTGTAGGGAGGGAGAGCAGATGGATGCCAGCAGAGTTCAGGAGCTGCTCTGTATAGGGAGAGGGAAGAAGGCAGGATGGGATGTCTTGTGATTTGCAGCATGCAGGGTCCTGTTCTCGCTTTCCTCCTGCTGGCTCTAGCTAGCCATGGCAGTTCTCCATTGTGGGACAAGCCAGGGCCAGTCCCTGGGAATGTTCAGGTTTCAGTTTGCACTCTGACCTTAGAGGCAGCCTCTCCATGGCCTACCAGATAAAGTTACCAAATGTGAGCAATGACAGATTCCTGGAGGAAGAGAGCGGAAATGATGGCTAATCCCGAAGGCTGCCTTTGAAGTCTGGCACCTACTTTCTGGTAATAGCTCTGCTGGGCAATTAAAAGCTACCTTGACTCTGCAGGGCTGTGTGCACCGGGACTTTGCTACTGTTTATAGCCATTTGCAAAGCAGATTGAAACTGCTGAATTTGAGATTTTCTTACCTCAGTCCCCCAAATTCTGAGTTTACAAGTGTGAGTCACTCTGCCTGGCACATTTCCTTGTTTTTAAGGATGAAGAACATTGATTTTCTTTTGTTGTCCTCTTACATTAAATAAACCCATGTCTTTGTGAGCCTTAGAAAATCATTTTACTCTGAGAACTTTACCTGTTGAGTGTGTCTTGTGCTGTGTTAGCTGGAGTGCCTGGTTCAGAGCCCCGTGCTGAATGGTGACCTGATAAATGCCATTGGCTTGCATCAGTACACTAGATGGGCTTCATCAGGGAAGGAGACTTGGGCTCAAGTCCAAAGACCTCACAGAAGGAGCAAGAGATGAGGATGTGGTCCCAATGACTGCCTTGAAGAGGAGGTGTCTGAGTAGTTGGTGTGGCCAGTTTGGGATGGTCACAGCAGTGTAGAGAAGAGAGAAGGGTGTGAGAATGGAGCCAGCCCTCACAGCACAGGGATACACCATACAGCTCAGGCAGACAGGAACATAGATAGCTAGGCAGAGCCAGCACACCTCAGAGTAGGGAAGAAGGCAGTGGAGTTTACCTGCTGGCCCTTCCTGGCCTTGGCTCTCTCTGCAGGGCATCATTCCCTCACAGCTCTGCCTCTTATGTATGGCCTCTCAAGGAGTTGCTAGTGATGTGAGACCCAGGCCCACATTTCATTCATTCAGTTTTCCCTGGGGGCATATGAAAACCCACAAGTCCCAGCTGTCTTGCTTTGTTTTGGCTGTTGGATCTTCTGAGACCAGGTATTTATCATTTCTGGACACTGAGAAGTTCAAGAGCATGGTGAGTGTCCTCACATTCATCACGCCATGATAGAAGTCAGGAGGAACAGGATAGGGCAAGACCAAGAAAAGGAGGACCTGCACTCTATGGCATCCACTCATCCATCCATCATCCATCCATCATCCATCCATCCATCCATCATCCATCTACTCATCCATCCATCATCCATCCATCCATCATCTATCCATCATCCATCTACTCATCCATCCATCCACTCATCCATCCATCCATCTACTCATCCATCCATCCATCACCCATCCATCCATCCATCCATCATCCATCTACTCATCCATCCATCCACTCATCCATCCATCCATCATCCATCCATCCATCATCCATCCATCATCCATCTACTCATCCATCCATCCACTCATCCATCCATCCATCTACTCATCCATCCATCCATCTACTCACCCATCCATCCATCCATCATCCATTCATCTATCATCCATCCACTCATCCATCCATCCATCATCCATTTATCCATCCATCCATTCACCCATCCATTCATCCATCTACTCATTCATCCATCCATCCATCCACTCATCCATCCATCATCCATCCATCCATTCACCCATCCATCCATCCACCCATCATCCATCCATCTATCATCCATCCATCCATTCATCTATCTATCCATTCACCCATCCATCCACCCATCTACTCATCCATCCTTCTATCCATCCATCCATCCATTAAGGAAGGCAGAGCCCTTGCAACTTATCCACGGCTTGCTAGGCACCTCTCCCTACCATTGAGCTCTGAGGGACCCACTCAAGCCATAGGATCAGTGCACAACCAGAAGTGATGGTCGCAGTGGCCAATGCTAGCAGCTTGGTTCCCAGATAAACTAGGAGTTGGGAGTGAAAAGCACAATCACTTCCTTACTATTCTGTCACAGCCCCAACCCCACTAGACTGCCGAATGTCATTTACAACCCACACATTTCTCTCTACTTTTGACAACATATAACTATAAAGTGGAAAGTCCCAGATAAATTGGAGGGGAGGGGGTTCAGATGTTCTCACTTTGCAAAAGAGCCCCAAGCCCACTTGTCTTCATTGTTTAAATACTTGTTCTGTGACCCCGTGAAAGTCAATTAACCCCTCCAAGCAATAGTGGCAATTTCACAAGACCCAGTATATTATATATAACACAGGATTCAGTGAAATCACCATAGCAACAGCACTCTTACACTCTAGTGTACTGAACAAGGTAGGGCCCCATGCCTCCTGCATCCCTGGTCCTCTCTAGTGGCTCTGATGCCTTCCTTAGACCCTCTTAGGCTTGGCTCTCACTCACTGTGTTTCCAATAGCTCCCCTTTCCCACCAGTTCTGGCCCCTAAATTCAAGCCTAATTCTGCTCTCTACTGCTCCTTGGAATCACCGAGCTCTTGAGCAGGCTGCTCTTGGCACCGTATTAGGGGAGTAATCTGAACTACAATGGTTTGCTAGGACAGTAATGCCGCAGTGGAACCTTTCCCTCGCCACACTGAGCAATATCTCCACAAGTACCAACATGCCTGGAAGGAGAAGGCCTTGCCCGAGAAGAGCTGGTTTCCCTGTCTTTCAGATTCTGCTGCGTTTACATCAAAAGACAACAGGAAAGCTTTTCCATGGCTTCTGTGGATGCCCTCTCCCACACAGGATCACTTTCACCTCACAGGGACCTTCCTACCGCACTCTGAGGTATCAAGGGCATCTTCCATTTTTATAGCCTGAGCGAAATTCAGAAAGTCTAGCAAGTTGCTCCGGCCTAATTTTATGGCCAAAACTAGGAACTGTGTCTTCTGGTTCCAAGTTATTTTCTGTCACACTCTGCCCTTTGTCTTGGCGTGGTTCCATTCCCTTTGTTCTTGCTTTGCACAGGAATTTACATGCCTGTGCTCTTACCCATGCTGTCTATTTAACTCCTCACGAATTGACCTTCCTCCCTGGGCCAGAGGGGCCCTTGTGAGCCAATGCCTGCTCCAGAGTCCAAGAAGTAAGGTACAGGGATCCCCTTCAACTCACCTCATGTCTTGGGCTCACATCTCCATTTCTGTAGGCTCAATGGCCTTAGTCACTAGGGGTTGTTCCCTTGAGGATGTCGCATGTCTAATTTTGAGCTGAGGGATGGGAATGGAGTAAGCAGAAGCCAGAGAGGCAACAAAAAAACTGTTCCACAGAATTCCAGAAAGAATCAGAGATGAACTGAGAGAGAATATGGCTGTGTAATATGAACTCACCTCTCTTGTTCCTGTCCCAGATAGAAGTTCAGTCCTGTGTGTCCTGCCTACAGGTGGATTTGGAATGAATAAAGAGGGACAGTCACATGTGACTGGAGGACCAAGATAGGGACCACCCACATAGAGGTTATACTGTGGAGTTCTCACTAGCAAGGGGCTGATGGGGGACTAAGTCAGCAAGATATGGCTTTCCTGAGCTGTAGAGACATGTCTAACAAGAAGCCCTGTGTCCTCGTTAGAATTTTTATTGCTGTCATGAAACACCATGGCCAAAGCAAGTTGGATAAAAGTTTTATTTGACTTATACTTCCACATCACAGTCCATCACTGAAGCAAGTCAGGACAGGAATTCAAGCAGGGCAGGAACCTGGAGGCAGGAGCTGATGCAGAGGCCATGGAAAATGCTAGCTCCCTCTTGGTTAACCTGCTTTCTTATTGAACCCAGGACTACCAGCCCAGGGATGGTACCACCACATGGGCTGGGCCCTCCCCCATCAGTCACTAATTAAGAAAATGCCCTACAGGCCTGCCTACAACCCTATCTTATGAAGACATTTTCTCAGTCAAGGCTGCTCCCGTCATATGACTTTAGCTTGAATCAAGTTGACATAAAACTAGCCAGTATGCCCTGCTTGGTGTCCAGTCTTCTCATTCAAAGTCAAGTCTAAATAAATCACTGTTGTTCTAGATGAGTACATTTGTCAATGTCCAGAAATTTAACTCATAAAATCTAGAACTACAGAAAAGGAACCACCAGTGGGGTGAAAATGGCTATGACCAGAGTCCAGGGAAACTGTAGACCAAGTAGTCTGTGGAAATAAATTGCATCACAGATGCTGGGACTGCGGCCAGCGGAAGGAGCTGTTGCCCTGCAGAAGAGGCAGTGGACAGTTCCCCCTCGGCAAAACAAAAAACCGTGTCAGCAAAATCAAAAATACCCAGCCTTTCCAGGGCTGTGAATGTTGATGCTGATCAGCACCCATCTGAAGCCACCAACCCTGAGCAACATGACAGTGGTAGATATCAAGTGGTCCAGAGCTGTCGAGCACAATTCTGTATCCTCAGCCCCTCTGATGTCACAAGGGAACTCTTCTGTCTGTGCCAAGGACACTCCCACCTCTGACAGAAGACCAGCCAGTGCCTGTCTTCTCAGAGGAGGACTTTTTGTGTATGCTACTCACACCTTCCTGGCTCAGCTAGAAACATGCCCGGCATTACCCATAAACATCAATGAGGAACTTTCATTTTTATCAGCTCCCATTTAGATTTCAGAGAGCATTTTACGTCTCATTTCACTTGACATCTGAGAGAATTGCTGAATGCCAGCTGAGCCGTAAGATGAACTTGCCTGCGATAATGGGACACAGCTTAGCAGTGATAACAAGGTCAGCTGGCTGGTGCTCCGTGTTCTGCATACTAGATCCACCGCACTGGCCCAGGGTCAACTCTTTGTTTTCCCAAGGACTATCAGGTTGTCACCAGAGATCAAACCCATGTCTTGTGACAGTTGATCAACAAGGAAACCAACAAATGCATATGAAATACATGGATTCAAAGAGGCAAGCTGATATTTGTGATAAATTCCAGACAGACAACTTTATGTTGAACCATTAGCCTAAGTCCAGTATTTTTTATCTCTTCCCAGATGGGCCTTGAATTTTTTTTTTTCTGTGTGGTGTGGAAGGTTTTGTTTATAAATTTTTTTATTTTATTATTTTTTAATATATCTTTTTTAATTTATGTGCATTGGTGTTTTGTCAGGGAGTCAGATCACTTGTAACTGGAGTTATAGACAGTTGTGAGCTGCCATGTGGGTGTTGGTAATTGAACCCCGGTCCTCTGGAAGAGCAGCCAGTGCTCTTAACTTCTGAGCCATCTTCCAGTCCCTATAAAATGTTTGTTAAGATCTTCAGCCCGGGGCTGGAGAGATGGCTCAGTGCTTAAGAGCACCGTCTGCTCTACCAGAGGACCCGGGTTCAATTCCCAGCACCCACATGGCAGCTAACCAACTGTCTGTAGTTCCAGTTCCAGGCAAACACCAAGGCAAATAAATAAATGAATAAAGTTTTTTTTTAAAAAAAAAAAAAAAAAAAAAAAAAAAAGATCTTCAGCCCTATGCCAGTTACAATAAATTAGACAGATACGCTACAGTAACAAACAGCCCCAAATCCTAGAATGTGTGTAACAAGTTTAGTTCATTTTAGTTCCATCGGATCTTCAATGGGTTCAGACAGCTCTTCAGACCAACTTTCTTTATGCATTGACTCAGTATCATAATTGTTTCTTTCTCTCAGGACACACTTCCATGAATGCCACACCAGGAGAAGTGGCATGTGACAGATTTAATTTGCAAAAGTTAGTCCCTGACCACACTGAACTCTAAGTCAGCAGGTGGATCACTTATTGATTACTATAAGACAAGACAAACTACCACCAAACTTATACTTTTGACAACAGTTTCTAATTTTGCATGATTCTGTCAGTCAGCTGGACAGTTCTTTCCTGGTTTTTCCTGGGCTCACTTAGATACCTATATTTGGTGGTTTGGTTGGCCTAGAAAGACAACTGTGCCCTTGTTCACATGTGTAGACATGTGTAGCCATTGCCATTGACCATTACCTGGGTACCTTGGTGGCTTCTCATCCCCTAGCAGGCTCAGCTCACCTCCTTACACAAAGGTCCCAGGACAGTGTTCCCAAAGGCCAAAGCTGTAGAATTTCTTAGGCCCAGGCTCCAGAATTTATACAACACTGCCATGTTTTACTGGCCAGGGTTAGTAGCAAATCCAGCTCAAGTTCAAGGTTTAGAGAAACTATTTCCTAGTGTAATTACACATATCATGGGCATGTTTTTACCTATTATATCAAGCGCCTTCACAATTAATTCCTGCTATTTATGCTCTATAAAGTCACCATAAACTCTAAATTAAATAATACAGAGTCATCACTTCTGGAGAAACAGAGTGTGTTCGCACAGGCCTCTGGCACAAAACCACCACAAACATATCAAATCTCCGACCTTGTTTTACATCTATTTAAGGCTATCTTATCTAATTCATATGATGAATTTGTAAACATTGAACACACAGCCAACTCACAGCCCACAGTGCATTCAGCCCACTAAACTCTCATGCCATGAGAACTTACCTACATGTGCTTCCTCAAAAGGACCATTTATGAGACAAGAAGCATCGGCAATAAGCATTATGTCACTGACTATACTACACTTGTTAACAATAAGAGCTGAGACATTTGGAAAATACCGGTTTGTTGTATACACAGCTGTGTGTCTACAGCTCAAATTGTTTACCACTCTGCATTTCCCCCAAATGATTACAAAAGCAACATGACTCCTAGGTATTGATTTTGAGATTACACATTAATTTTTACAAGGAGATAAGTCCACAAATACAGAGCCCATAAATAACAAGAATCAATTGTACCAGTTGTACCAAAAAAAAAAAAAAAAAAAAAAAGAAAACAGATAGCAGTAAGAAACATGACGTATTTTCCTTATTTGCTTGCCCAGTCATTTTTGGTTGAAAGTAGACATTTTCTATAATGTGACAATTATGAAAGTCCTGTAATCGGATTCTCCGCCCGTCTTGGGCTTGCTCTGATGTTTACTGTTATTTAGTTCCTGTTCTGAGTCAGGATTTGGCCTCTCCCTCTCCTTCTCTCATTGTCTCTCTCCCACTCTGAGACCCCTTAGAATTGAACCCAGAACTCCAAACATGCTAGACAAATGCTCTGTATCCCCAGACTCTGAACCCAATATTTTGTCTTGCATGTCCACTGACGTCTCTGCAGTTAGCTGGCTTGGTGGCATGCTGATTATTGGATAGAGTTTTTTTTAAACACTTGGAACCAGTAGGTCTCCTAGTCTGGCTTGTTGGCCTTCTATAAGCACTGGGGCATGCCCTTAACAGAGGCTGGGCACTGACTGCTCTGCCTGAATTTTTGCTTCCTCCCTTGTGGAGGTTCTGTGTAAAAATATAGTCTTTGTTTAGGAAGCCCTGAGGCAAGCTAAAACCAAAACAAAAATCAAGGTTTTATTACGTTACACCCATTTTACAGGTGTAGAAACTGAGGTCTATAAAAGTTTAATAACTGACCCAAGGACTCCCAGATAGCATACAGTAACCCTAGGATGCAAACCAGATGGTTCGACCCAAAGCCTGTACAGTGAAACACTTTGGCTTGTTGTTGAGAAAAATAGGTTTAGAAAGGTTAAATGGATGGAGGTCACACAGTCATCAGGGGCAGATCTTCCTGGACCCCAAACTCACCCTGTTCTCCACTGTTTGCCCAAGCCCCTGATGAGCCATCAGGAAGGAAGACCAAGTGTGGGCTTCAAAGTTCAGGTTGAAAATGCCTGAGAAGGTTTACCAGTTGACTAAAGATCATCCGAGGGTCAGTCACCAAATGAGCAAAAGGATAGAGGGTCAGAAAATGAGCTTCGGATAGACACAGGCTTGCCTGTGTTTGGAGCAGAATTAGGATCTTATTAGGTATGTGTTGTGGATACTACTATTACAAAAGCATTATTAAAAGTTGCATTTCTGCTGTGCATGATGACACACACAATCCCAGCACTTGGGAGGCAGAGGCAGGTGGTTCCCTGTGAGTTGGAGGCAAGCCTGGTCAGCACAGTGAGTCCCATGCCAACCAAGGCTGGAGAGTGAATGCCTGTGTCAATAACAAACAACATTGCATCTGGTGAAACTGAGTCCTTTTTGTTAATTTTCTCACTCAGCTCCCGGACTTGAGGCCCTGCTAACCAGTCAGCGGGTTCTTAGCAGACCCTCCCACCCATGTGAGAATGAGACCCAAGTGAAGCCCACAGCCAAGGTTCCATAAACCCACTCTGCCCATCTTCCTTTTACCCTGGATGATCCTAATGCTGATCTCATTGAGACCCTAGCATGTAGGTGCACATTATAATTACAGATTCCAAATGGCTTTTCAGTTCAGCTGAGGCTCCCTTTCATGGTGCTTGGAGGACACACTTGAGAGGGTGTCAATGTGATTGCAGTTTTCTCACCAAAGAGAAGCACAATTGGAGCCTGGTGACTAACGCAGCCCATTCACAGCCACCCAGAGAGAACCCACTGTTCTGTGCGTAGTTTGAGTTCATTACAAAAAAAAAAAGAACTTGATTCCAGCAGCTGGGCTAATTTTAGCTCTATCTAATGGTAGATGTGTAAGGCACTAAACTCATGGTTGGGCTCCAACATGTCATCTGCTCCTTAC
>PVIH01001424.1:215484-236793 GCA_004025045.1 Sigmodon hispidus
CCCCCCCCCCCCCCCCCCCCCGCTTCCCTACAGATCTTTCTTCAACATTATACTTGGAATTTCTCTGTCCAGCAAATTTAACAGATCTTTGAGAAAAATCAAGTTCAATTTTTTAAATTAGACATTTTATTAAAATTAACATTCCGTGAGATGATTCAAACAAATTGCAAGAAATTCCAGGAACACAAACTGCCATCTGGGTTAATATGAAACCACTTTTCTCCAAATATAAAAATGCACATGATATAACACGTCTTGAGAGTCAAACCAGCTGTCCATTTATGTTGGGCAGGAATCACTCATTTTGAGGAATTTCTGTTAAAAACAAAAAGCCTTTTGGTGGCATTTGCCAGTTCCCCGTAGTTGGCTGCCATTTTGATTTCTCAGTGGCAGGGTCTTCTTGAAGTTCTTCCCATGACTCTGTATAAACATTTTCTGTGTTGTCTCAGCCCTTTGCTTCACCCTGGCACTCACAAAGGATCTCCTTCATTCTCAAAGATAAAACTCTATTGTTTATCTTCAAAATGATACCTGGATAAGGGCTGTGCTTATTCAGAATCACCAGAACCACAGTAGTTTTAATCTCATAAATTACCAAGGCAGAAAGGGGCTCTCCTAATGCAGCCTTATCTGTGGTAAGAAACCAGGTGGTTTTTGTTTTGTTTTCTTGGTTTTCCAAGAGAAGCTTTCCCTGTGTAATAACCCCAGCTGTCCTGGGAACTTGTTTTGTAGACCAGGCTGGACTCAAACTCACAAAGCTCTGCCTCCCGAGTGCTGGGATTAAAGGCCACCAGGCCCAGATGCTGTTTTTTAAAACAGCCATAAACTCTGTTGTCTGAGGTCATATAGGAGCTGCCATTGCTCTCTACCCAGTTTCTTCCCAGTGATGACACCTTGAAATCCTACAGAACCTGTGTATCACAAGTCAAGATATGGACACTGACGACATACTTCACTCTCAGGCAGGTGTATTGGTGAGCTCACATGCATGGACTTGGTCCTAAGAATTTTATCCATGTCAAATTTTGTGTGTTGAAGTTTCTTGTTATTTTCTTGCATTATTGTAGTAACCCACTTACTTTCTTGCTGCCCTCCACCTCCAACACTGTCCAGTCACTAATCTGTTCTTGGTCCATATTATCATATCAGGAATGCCAAATAAACCAGCCACGGTGGCACATGTGTATGATGGCAGCTTCTTGGGAGACTTGAGCCCAGGCACTTTAGGCTAACCTGGGCAACACTGTGAAACTCAGTTTCAAAAACTAAAAATGTCATTTATACACATGAAAAAGTAAAATACGTAACCTTTTGGAACTATATGTTGTTACTTGGTTTTCACTGAAGTAGATTCAACTTATTTAATTGTTCAAAATTTTCCCTTTTTATTGCTGAGTAGTATTCCAAGGCTGTACCTTCTAACACTTATTTCCCAGTTTTTTGTTCCGTTTGTGTGTCTATGTTTGTCCCAGGATCACTCACTTCTTGTTACTGCGACTCTGTAGTTTTGTCTAAAGTTAGGTAATGTGATATCTTTAGTATTTTGCTCAGGACTGCTTTGGCTCTTTGGGTCTTTTGTGTTTCTGGATACATTTTTTTAGGATTTTTTTTTCTACTTCTATAAAGAATGTCATTGGAATTTTGAAGAGGCATAAGATTTTTTTCTTATCCCTTTTTCTGTGAGTGTGTGAAGTGTATATGTGTGTATACAAGTCTTGTGTGTGCAGTGATGCATGTATGTGGGTGTGCATGCACCATGTGTGCATGTTTATATGGAGGCCTGAGACTGATATCTATAATCACCCCCCCCCCATGCTCCTTCACTGGGGCAGGCTCTCTTAATCAAACCCAGAGCTCACTGATATTGAGTTATGGGACTCAAAGAATGGTTTGGCATTTGTTAAGTGCATGAATTGCTCTTGCAAAGGACCCAGAGTTCAGTCCCTGTACCCACATCAGGTGGCTCACAATTGCCAGGAACCCTAGCTTGAAGGCTGTGGTTCTCAACCTTTGTGGGTCAAATGTCTCTTTTCACACCTAAGACCATCAGAAAACACACTTATATTAGGATTCATAACAGGAGCAAAATTACAGTCAGGATGTAGCAATGAAAATAACTTTATGGTCAGGTGTCACCACAGCATGAGGAACTGTGTTAAAGGTCATAGCATAGGAGGCTGAGGAAGGCTTCTGGCCGAACTTCATGAGCATCTTTATTTACTCACATGCACAAGGCCACCACACACAGACACAGAATTAAAAATAAAAGAAAGGGTTTTGTTTGGTTTTGTTTAAGTTAAAGTGAGGGACTGGTAGCACATTTTAGTGGACCAGGTTCTTACTTGCCCAACATGTATGGGTCCAGTGTTCAGTCCCCAACATTGTAATAAGTAAATAAAAATCAACTAATCAATTAATGAATCAATTATGAAGAAAAAGACATGGGAGTATTTCTTTTCCAGCTTTGCCAGAATGAGAAATCATGGAAGCCAGTTGCCCAGCTCCAATCTGCAGGAAGCCTTGAGTCTGGGTAACTTAGGCCCCATGTGTTTAGGAAAGATAATTAGCAGACTCAGTGTCCCAGGCGCCTATTTGTCTGTGATAGACATCTGACATCCTTAACTGAAAATGAAGACATCTTCTTTTTTTAAAGTAGGGACCCCATTGCCTGGAACAGGTACCATGGACCCTGCCAGGACCTGCCCAGACCTGTAATCTGTCCTTTCAGTTTCCAGAATGTAACAGGAAGTGAGAACTAACAAGCTATGTCTGCTTGGGCTTTTTTTCTCTGTGTGGTATGTGTGCTGCAGGCAGCTGCATACATGCACAAAAGAACCCCCACACATATGCACACAGCAAACAGCGTGAAAAACCCACATCCATCCTCACAGATTACCAGGGAATTCTAGTAGGGTTTGTTCAAAGCAGCTTCCATCAAGACTATAAATAGCAGACATGTGCCTCTGTAAGCACTGCAGCTATTTATTTTTTTAATAGGGGTTCTCATGTTACAAGGACATCACAGATGACTGAATAATTTATGTAATGGTACATTGTATGGGCTTTGCACCTTGCCAGGAAACTCATTCCTAACTGTCTAAAACAGATAAGGGGAGCAAAAGCTACAGCCTGGGGCTCTGTGAGCTGTCAATTTATTTTTGTTAGGAGCCATATGTATATTCTTTATTTAATGTTATCACAGCCACAGAGGTCATATACACGGCAGGCAGTGCCTTAGTCAACATTGAGCCAGCTCAGAATAATGCATAAAACGCAGCATGAAAAACACCCAGTAGAATAATAAATCGCCTCCTCTGTGCCTGGTGAGTTTAACAAAGGACGGTGCAGTGTAGGCGTATGTTTGTTCTCTAAGAAAATATAGGAAAATAAGGGAGTTGGAAAATGGAGATAAGAAAAAAAAAATGACCTAGAAGGGTATGTTTCTGGGAGCTTCCATTGTTGTCTTCCCAGAGACTTGAAGTATAAAAAGTGTGCTTACAGATTTACCTTCAGCCACACACATTAGTCAGGCGAGCAGATGCCCCTTGGAAGTTGGGCATTTCTTGTCTAATGAAATTTTAATAAAGATGAAACTTCATCAAAAGAAAAATTTTTAATTTTTGCAGCAGGAAAAAAAGTCAAAAGGACTCAACAACCCCTTAACTCGAGAGAAAATTCAGGTGGTCAATACCTGGTAGAAAATTCCTGATTTTACTGAGGAAACAGAGGCGTGCCAATTATATCCACCATGAGACGGCACTGCACCTGAGCCCTGGACATGTTCCAGTCTGGCAATGGCAAGAAATCAGGAGTGCAGAGGGGTGTTGGGAATAGCATGTTGTGGATGGGAGTTCAAGCTGAAGTAAGAATTTGGGAAACACCTGCTCATATATCTCCTAAGGCAGCAATTCTCAACCTGAGGATCATGACCCTTTTGGGGTCACTTAAAACATTGGAAAACACAGATATTTACATTATGATTCAAAACAGTAGCAAAATTACAGTTACAGAGTAGCAATGAAAATGATTTTGTGGTTGGCGGTCACCACAGCATGAGAAACTCTACTAAATGGCCATAGCGTTAGGAAGGTTGAGAACCACTGTCCTAAAGGTGATTCTTCCTGTGGCCACTGAGAGGAAATGCCCTGGAGGTTAGGTGATTCTGCACATCCTGGGGAGACGGTGTGCAGGGAAATGCTTACGGAAGTATCTGGACAAATCATGTTCTGGCCAGCACTGAAAAGGGTCGGAATCAGAACCACTCACTGTTTGAGCAAAGCTGTGAGAACAAATATATCAAGCCCATAAACTAAGCTGCACTCTTCTGTTTAATCATGCACACAGGGCTGGGAAGGAAAGAAAGCAAGGAGGTCACTGTACTCAAAGCTAGGAAGCTGGGGCCTTAGGAGGGAGGGGAGAAGGTGTGGCTGAGAAGAATATGCAGGGGACTTCTGCACACTGGCACTGTTCTGTGACGGTGCAAGTTTTTATTTTATAATTATTCACTGAAGAGTGCCTATGTTGACCCCACTTTTGTAGGTGTGTTGTATTTCATTTACACAGGCCCTACCTTCTCATCACACCACCAAACACTGAAAGGTCTGAAAAGAAAGCTCCTTACTTCCATTGTAGTGCCTTTCATAAATGCACGGGAGGCTTGCGACACAGGTTAATGAATATTTAAGGCAATGAAGCAAATCACAGTGCGCCTCAGGATGCAGGCAGGCTGTCGAGAGAGAGGAAGAGCAGAGAGCGAGCTCTGGATTCACACTGGGTGCCTGCTCTGACCTTAGGGGCTAGGCTCCCCCCCCACACACACCAGTGCTCCCAAACCTCCACACCCCCACACTTCTGTGCCCCACCCACCCCCATGCTCCCCAGCTCTCTTTCTGGGAAGCTCTCTAGGCCTCAGCTCTCTCCCATAAAGAGCCCAGGCTTCTTTGTACTCTGTCAAGAATCTACTAATATATCCTTAGGAAGCCTTATAACAACTGTAACTTTTTAAAAAATACAAACTATTTTCAGGGCTAAGGATATAGCTCAGTTGATAGAATGCTTTCCTTGCATGCACAAAATCCTCAGTTTCGTCTCCAACATCAACATGGAGGCCCATGCCTGTAATCCCAGTACTTGACGAGGTAGAGACAAGAGGATCAGAGGTTCCATTCTATCCTCGGATACAAGGTGAGTTAAAGGCTAGCTGGGGATACACGAGACCCTGTCTCAAAAACAAAAATGTTATTTTCATCTTGTCAAGAATCTAGAGTCTTTTGAGCTGATTCAGGGTCATAGGTCCACCCAGAGCTAACAGCTTAATATTTACGATCTAATCGAGAATTGATGTGCTATTTCAGCTGCCTCAAGACAATAAGAAAACAGCGGTGACCTCAGTGAGCAAAACATGCATTGGCCAAACGACTTCAAAAAGACCTCACAAGCAGAGCCTCCACAGGACTTTGGAGAAATAGTATCACATGATATTTGAGTTCTGGGACAATACAAACAAGGCAAGCCTGGTCCAAATCATCAGGCTGATACCCAAGTATAAAAGGTAACATCACAAAAACCTCACCGTATTGTTACATGAGTTGGATTACTATTATATTTGGTTTGTCATGTTCAGGTTTAGTTTTGAGTTTATAGCTGTAGAAAAGTCACAAGCCTGTGGGAAGTTTGCCAGTTTTATGACTGTCATATTTAACTAAGGATCTTAAGGAAAAATACATCAACAGTGGGAATCCTTGAAATACTTGGAAAGATGCCACATGTCACTCAAATCTGAGCCACATTGAATTCCATGACCCCTGGTGACCCTTCTGTAATTATATTTCCATTTTGGAAGCAGGACTTTCTCTAAAGCTAGTGGCAGGGGCATCTCTGGACTGTCAGGACTCCAGCACTCTTCATTTGAATCAGGGACTCTTTTTTGGCATAGCCTTTCAGTTAATACAGGTGGAACGGATGGCTGGCCAGTCAGCAGAGGATGGGGTTCTATGCCAGAATGTTAAGGGCACCCTCTCCTGCAGAGAAGTAACTCATGACGTTCCAGGAGCAAGTGTATGGCTTACAGCAGCTTCCTGAAATAAAAACTCAAAGTGAGACTAAGGAAGAAAGCAGAATAGACTGAAGCCTGGCCAAAGTAGGTGGGCTGGGGGCCAGGATCCTAAGAGCATTTGGTAAGCCTGTAGAATACTTGCTGATAAGAGCACCAGGATGAGGCTGGCATTGATAAGGTCCCAGTGATGTTTTAGGCCTGGAATAGAACAATGAAGGTATCACTTCCTAACAGTAAGGTAACTGGACGAATCAAGCCAAGTGTGGTGGCTTGTGCCTGTAATCCATGCAGAAGAGTTGCCATGAGTCTGAGGTCAGCCTGGGCTACATACTGAACTCCCGCTCCCTCCTCCCCCCCAAAAAAAAGATTGAGTGAGTGAGCCTCAGCAATCCCTCAGGTCCATTTTGGGCTTAAAATCCACGATGTTCAGGCTGGGCTGGAAAAAGCAAATAAATAACTGTGGCTGTTCTCCAGACTTAACCATCCAGCCATGCTCTGGAGCTCAATTGATGCCCCGAGCAAGAGGCCAGACCCCACCCTGCTCCAGCATAAAGCCAGGTTCTGCCTGCCTGTGTGGAAGGAACGGCTAAGCTTTTCTGCACTTACGTCTAACCAGAACCTAACTTCAGCTTCCTGGGATCTAACCAGAACCTAACTTCAGCTTCCTAGGAGCACATGCAAATCCACAATGGCTGCTTCTTTCCATCTTGCAACTGTGGGTATTTGAATGCCTGTACAGCTTGCTGGCCAGTTCTGGGGGTAAAAACCTTTCAGACTCTTAAACTCTTTGTTCTCTTTGTCAGCCAGCTTCCTCATACCCTCCCACCTCTCAGGCAAAATTCGTCTTTATTCTGCCCCTAAAGGTGGGCCCCACTTGCAGAAGGGGCCTCACAAAGGGTTGCAGTTTGGGGCATGGTAGAGGTTTGGGAGGTTTTCTGTGGCCCTGTGGGACGGGATACAGTCATGTCAGGAACTGGAGCTCCCATTGCCCTTAGCTCCACCCTCATGACTGCTAGCCTTTTGTTCCTGTCATGGTCCATTAGTTCTCTACACAGAGATTGAACAAGGAAAATGAGAGGAGAAAAATGGGAAAGCGAATACTTCTAGTAAAAGATCTGGTAGGGAAGGAAGTTAAAACCAATCATCACGAGATTTCAATTGTCCCGCCCACTGGCCTTGTGCTAGTGCATAGCCAGGGACCAGAATTAAATGCTGCATGAAAACACGAAACACATCTTATGCCCGTTACAGAGTTATTGGTCTTCGATTTGAAAGCATTTGAACCCGGGGTTAGAACGCTGCCCTAGGCTCGTTAACTGGGGGCGGGGCGGGGGGGGGGGGAAGCAAGACCTGCCGTGGGTGTGACCGGGAGCTCTGGGCTGAATGTGGATCCTTCTGGCACCAAGAAGATACAAAGGGTTGGGCTGCGGGCATGGAGATCATAGAAGAAGCAAAGAAGCATCCCCCACGTCCCTGGAAGAAAGCCAGAGTCTTGATGTCTGGGCCAGAGGAATTACCGAGCTTTAGAGGAACATCAAGGAACAGATCTGAGCCGTGGGAAGAGGCCAAACCGTAAAGCCCCGAGTGCCCCCTGGCAACAAAGGTGGGCCTTGCTGCCAGGAACACCAGGTCCAGAGTTCTTTGCTCTCTCTCTCTCCTTTTCTCTTCCCTTGTCCTTCCTTCTCATTGCATGCCAACCAAAATAAGATGCCGATGCTCATCCTCAAGGATGAGCTGCATAGTTCTAGAATCTTAATGGTCCACTCAAGTGGACTGGGAACAAGGGAATTCCACAATGAGTGGGAAAAGCAAGAAGCCCTGAGCTAAGTTCTATCAGCCTGTGAGCTGTGCAGAATTACTACCCACTCAAAGCCCAATTCCTTTCCTGTCTCTAGGAATCAATCAAGTCCTTGAACCCTAGAG
Source organism: Sigmodon hispidus (assembly GCA_004025045.1). Taxonomy (NCBI): domain Eukaryota; kingdom Metazoa; phylum Chordata; class Mammalia; order Rodentia; family Cricetidae; genus Sigmodon; species Sigmodon hispidus. The sequence goes on from PVIH01001424.1 coordinate 223,463, forward strand.
GGGTCAACTTGCTCCTAAGGAAGGGCTCCTGATTCCTTCTGCCTGGAATCCATCTTCTGGTAGAAAGCACAGAACATCAGTTGAGTTCTTACCTAGAAAATCTTGTCTCAGATTTAACATCATTTATGTCACTGTATCTTTTGTATACAGCAGGTCCCCATCTGGAAACATGGAGATACAATTCAAGTCACTTTTGACAGTTCCATAACCCACCCTGAGTTTGAATCATAGAGTTCAAGCATGTAAGCCGCCATCACAACACAACAATTTCAACAAAACAATTTCAGCAATCAACAGCACAATTTTAGCAATTATGACCTTGAGAGATGGATATAGAGCTCTGTGTCAAACTCTGTCCATGAAGCACTTTCCACACCAATGACCTTTGCCAGGAAGGTTTCTGGCATTGCTGATGGGGCCTCTGGAGAAATGTACTGGAGCAAATGTGCTATCACAATTTCAGGCTGTTTTCTCTACACATAAAGCACAGTGTCAAGTATTGACCGGCTGAACAAGTACAGGAAGTGAGTTTCCCAAACACCACCTAGAGAAGAGAGTGGCATTTCCACTGTGTAAAGTATGTTTAGAGAAGCAGAGGAAGTAACTGCTTATTCTTCCCTGTTGAAATGGAAAAGAAAATAAACCATTGAAATGACTGTTTCCAGGCTAGGGAGAGAGTGAGGTTGGTAGAGTTTGCTTAGCGTGTACAAAGCCATGACTCCAAGTCCCAGCACTACTCAAAATTGAAAGTGGTGGTGCATGCCTTTAATCCTAGCACCAGGACAGTCGAAGCAGAAGGATTAGAAGTTCAAGGGTGATCTTTGGCTACATAGTGAATTTGAGGCCAGCCTGTGCTCATATATATAAAAACCAACTTGTTAAAAAAAATTAAAGAGAGTAGCTATTACTTTTTGCAAACCATTAAAGCAAGTAGATCAATGTAGTTAGATTTTTCTTTGGGCCACAAACCAGCTCCCCAAATAAAGACACAGGTAGTTATTAATTATGAATGTTCAGCCTTATCTTAGACTTGTCCCATTAGCTCTTGTAACTTAATTTAACCTGTTTCTGTTTATCTATGTCTTTGCTTTGGAGCCTTTTATTTTTCTTCCATTTTGTATGTCCTGCTTTCCGGCTTCCTCCATATCTGTCTGTCTGGCCCCTGGCATGCAAGGTAAGGCAGCAACACGTTTGCATAATTAAACAAATATTCCACAATGTTTTTTATTTTTGTCTAAATTAAAAAGAAAGGTTTTAGCTTCAACATAGTAAGACAATATACAATAAGGGCAATTATTAAGTAAGAATTACATTTATAATATTTAGTCCATTTGCATTTGGCAGATCCAGAGAAAATACTCCATTATCTGTCCTATCTTGGTGAATCCTAAATTGTGAACCTTACGTACTTTCTGTCCTAACTTATATTACCAACCCCAAATTATCTTTTCAAACCTCAAAAATTTTTCTTAGATAAACAACATAAGCTTTATGTTTCTCAACCTTATAAATGTTACATCTCTTATGTAATTTTCTCAATTTAATGACTGGGAAAACTACAACTATCTTATCTTCAACTCCATCAGAAACCTGAGAAGGATATAATGTTGCCTGTGTAAACAGGAAGGGCAGAGCCAGCAACTTCCAAAACTATGGAAACTGCAGAAACATCTAGATGCCTGGAAAGGCATCCAAGGTTCCTCTGTACCATTGGAGCATCCATCTTTGATTTTCAGGCGTTATATATCTGACAGACCTTTCTGTGAAGCAGGAATTCTGGAGGACTCTCCCACCTTGTCTTGGTGAATGTGGCAGTCTTTTCCCTTTGCGACCTACTTATCCAGTTTGTACAGTGTACTGTCAGCAGTCACACCAAGGGCAGTTTCTTGTCCAAATGTCAAGCTGTGCCACAATGATAGCAAACTCCTCATGGAGGTTCTTCAATGCCTTTTTTGAAGTAGATCGGTGCTGCCAGGAGCAGATGAGTCTCACTATTATGAAAAGCCTTAGGTTAGTTGTTGTAAAAGGTTTCCTGGGTCTGCGGCGGCTTTTGTCCCTCAAAGAAATGAATCTGACGCTTATATTAATTTCATATTGTTTGGCCCATGTCTCAAGCATATTACTAGCTAGCTCTTTCATCTTAATTCAACCCATTTTTGTAATCTACTAATCTACCCACCACGTGGCCCAGCCTCCTGTATTTCTCACATGTCTCTTCTTTAGGGGTCAGATGGAGACTGGCTAACTCCACCCTCCTTCTACCTGTCTGTCCTCTGATCCTCCACCCACTTCTACGACGCTCCACATAGGCCAAACCAGTTCTTTTATTTTCAGCATACAGAGAACATTCCACCACAGTTATTAAACATCTTAAATAACATATTGTATAGGTCTCTGAAGTGTTTGAAGATCACCTATCTAAAAAAAAAAACCACTGTTTAACCTTGAGAACATACCTAACATGACTACAAGTTTGATTGTTATAGATGACAAACTATTAATTAACCTGCATTTTAAATTATCCTAAACAGTTTGTAATAATAGCTTTTAAGGACTAGAATTTTATATTAAATTTTTAAATAAGCAGCATGGATACAATACCTTAAGCAAGAGTATGATATAATAAAAATAACCTTTAATTTGTATCACTGTACAAAAATTCATAGCAATGTAAAATATTCGAGATGATAGTTGTCTTTTTATCCAATATTCTTATATCACCACTAAATGTTGACAAACATTCATAACCCACCAAATGACCAAAACCCACTCACCCCACCTCTTGGGAATGTAGATTTTTTTTTTTTTCTAAACTGCTTCCTGTTGTCTGAGGGCAATGTCATCCCTAGGGCACTGAGAAAACTGAGATAATGGTCAAGTCTAAGAAAATTTGTTGTCCAGTCTCTGTGCAATGGGAAAGTACAAGGCTTATCTAAAGTCTGGCTAAAATAGTTGGTGAGGCTGAACCATCTCAGCTAGCAGTCTTGAAGCTGTTCTGAAGGCAGAACTCTGAGAAAAACTGAAACAGAGGCACTTTGAAAGGCTAGATCACATGAACTACTCATTTTCCTTGGATGTCTGGTCCCCTTGCTCTGTAAACACACAAACTTTCAAAGGTAACATACATATCTGCATTAACACAAGTATGGACTGTGTGTCATACACAGCTAGCCAAAGATTTTGTTTGTTTGTTTTATGTTAGAATAGGTAAAAGATATCTTTTTCTTTATAAATTTGCTTGGACCATATAACCAAACTTCTATTCATGCCGTATGAAAGAGGGCATGCATTAATATGTCATGAGGATTCTGTAATCAACAAGATTTATCATGTCTCATCTGGTCTCAGAGCTGTTCCTATATCAAGGGGTCAGCATATATATCACCTGTCTTATAGTTTTCTTAGGTTTATATCTTTATAACTGCAGCCAAGACTTTCAGGGGGTGTGCCACAATTAAATCTGGTCTCTATTAATTTTGAAGGAATTCACAGTCTTTCATTTCCTGTGGAAACAAAAACATAACCTCTCCTCCAATACAATAAATTTTCTAAATTACATTTTAAAATGAAGACATCCTTAAAGAATCTGCTTCAATTCAACAATTCTTTTTAGAACCCTATGTCTCTCAGTAGCTGTCATTCACTCATCATCATTTAAAAAAACTAAAAGTCAACAAAACACCACACAGGATCAAACTCCCTATATCTTTTTTTATCTCTACATAGCTTTTAAAATATTACTTTACTCCTTCTTTAAAGACTTTACTTATTTTTTAAACTATTTTCCTGTGATTGTCTATATACTTTTTCTTAAGCATCTATGCACACTGTAACCTATTTAAAGGTTTTTGTTTGTTTGTTTCTTTGTTTGTTTTAAACTGGACCTATTTTACTGTGCACCTGTAGCTTTCTCTAACCTCATGTGTAGAGAGCTGCCTGCTGCTGCACCCTAAAGATGGTGATGATTTCCGGCCTCCACCCACCCCGCTGTGGGTGAGTGCTCTCTTTTGATAAACAACTCCTTATTTGGCTTGAGCCTGGGGTGTGGTTTGCTGTTGCGTATGTGGACCTATAAGCTGTGCCCACATGGCTTATTGGGATTGGATGCCCTGAGAGTTTCTAGTCAGTGGGCGGGGTTTCCCAGGGAGGAGAAGGAGAAGCAGAGAGAAGAACAAAGAGAGAACAATTGTAAAGGTCCCGAGTAAACTGTTGAAAGAAGATCCTGGGTGTTGCGCTTTCCTTGCTGGCAAGGTTGCACGCGACACTCATGAACCAAACTTTAAACTGCTCAGCAGAAGCTAGGCCTTCTGCCACACAGCTCTGGTGGTTGGCTCTGCCCCTTCCTTGGGGCCTTGAGAACAGAACGTTAAGCCAGCAGGTAGAGCTGTGTCTAACTGGGAGCTGCCCACACTATGGCAAGTGCTTTTACTTAGCTTACTGTTAACCGCTAGTGTGTCAGCTTCTCAAGTGCTCTAGTGCGCAGAAACAGCTCTAAAGAAGCCATTTCCAGTTTTTGCTTTTGTTTTTCCAGCTTTCTTGGGCCCTATGTGGACATTCAGGCCCCATGTTGGGTGCCATTTGTAGCTGGACTTTCCTTTGGGCTACCAACCAGCTCCTAAATAAAGACAAAGAAACTTATTATTAATTATGAATGCTTGGGCTTATCCCACTAGATCTTTTAACTTAATTTAACCTGTTTTTATGCATCTATGTTTTGCCTCTGAGCTTTTGACCTTTCTTTCATTCTGTATGTCCTTTTTCCATGTCTGCTTTGTTGGCTCCTAGCAACTTTTTCTTTTTTCTTTCTTCTTTTTTGAGTTTAAATTTCTCCTCTTACTCTCTCTGCTGGGAAGTTCTGCCTATAACTCCTCCCTCATTATTGGCCATTCAGCTTTTTATCAGGTGTCTTAGGCAGGCAAGGTAAAAAGTCACACATCTTTACATAATTAAACAAATGCAACACATCTTTACATAGTTAAAAAAATGCAACACATTTTTGCATTATTAAATATTCCTCAGAGTTCAACTGTTTGAGTTCCAGAACATATGATTTTGTCCTCTAGCCCATGGATAAGAAGATGTCATGCGGCTATGAAAATGTAGAGACACGGAGGAAAGAGACACTTCCCACTTATGTGGCATTTAGTACTACCTACCTTCTTTTACATGACTGCCCCTCAGGCTCACAATCTGTTCAGTCAACAAGAATTATGGTCTTCATATGGCTCAGCGGTTAAGAGCACCAACTGTTCTTCCAGAGGTCCTGAGTTCAATTCCCAGCAACCACATGGTGGCTCACAACCATCTATGATGACATCTGGTACCCTCTTTTGTATACTGTATACATAATAGATAAATAAGTATTAAAAAAAAAGAAAAAGAAAAAGTAGATGAGCTGATAAGCAACTTCTCAAGAGCCTCCCTCTTTCCAAGGGGCAGATGCTCTGGCTTTAAATAATCCAACAGAGCTCGTCCAGCTATGCCAAGTGTTCCTAAGTATGTACTTAACAGGAAGTCCTCAGAGGGGACAAGGATGCTGGCCTCTCTGACCCCAACTGAGATCAGAGAAGCCACAATTTTACCTGTGTTAGTATGAGAAGTTTTGATGTGTAAGATTTTGTTTAAACACAAAGGAGTATAAAATAAAATAAAAACTCACTGTCCAATTGCCATGATCTCTCTAGCTTCCAGCCACAATACAGGAAGCCTTCCTTAGACTGAACATGAGGCAAAGAAGAGTGGACAGCACCCGAGCCCTGACAGCAAAGTCACTTCCAGCATGTTCCCAATGTGCTCTAGAACTCCTTGTATGCTCTGCAAAGGTATGTGCTAGAAAGTCAGCCCCACCACGGAGCAGTAAGGAGGCTGGATTAGTTACTTTGTTTTATTGCTGTAACAGAATATGCAACAAAGGCCACTTAAGGAAGGAAAGGTTTACTTTGGATCATGGTGAGGATACAAACAACAACTTGGCAAGGAATGCATGGTAGCCAGGGTTTCACACTGTGTCTGCAGTCAGAAAGCAGAGAAAGGAATAGGCATTCAGCTGGTTTCCTCCTTTACTCATTCAGGGACCCTAGCTCACAAGATGCTGATGCCCACTATCAGGGCAGATTTCTCTCCTCAGCTGAACATCTGGAGAAGCTCTCACTGCCCCCAACAGGTGTGTCTTCTAGGTGATTCCAAATGATTCCAAAGCCTGCTGAGGTGATGGTGAAGATCATCCATCACAATAAGGTCCTGGAGTCTTTGAGAGGCAAGCTTAGTGGAAGGTCGTTAGATCATGAAGCAGTGTCTCAGGGCGGGAGTCACTGGTCTCAAAGGGTGGTTCAGTTCTCATGACCGCAGGGTCTTGATCATTGATGTTCTGTCATGCCGTTGACACCATTTGAACATGATGGATTGCCTTTCCTTTCTCTTGTGAGTTGTGGGGCAGCCAAGGGTCTTTGCCAAGACATCAGCACTCTGCTGTTTGGATCCTGCAGTCACCAGAATGATGAACCCAATATGCATCTTCATTCATTAAGTTAATGAGCCCCTGGTATCTAACTAAAGCAACATAGCATGGACTCATATGGGAAGGAAGAAAGACAAACGTGTCTTTTTGAATAAAAGGTTCACAGATTGATACTACAGGGTGCACAGGTCAACCCTGTGCATCTTTTCCAAATGTATCTAAAGCTTTGGTTCATAAATTGCCCAAATTTAAGCATACCTGGTAATGGTGCTTCCAAGTTCTTTGAAGCCTGGATTTTGGTGAGATCCATGTTTATTTACTAAGAATTCACTTACTGAATATCACTTTTTCCTAGTACAAGGGCATGCAGAGTGTCATCACTGATTCCATAAGCCCTATAATATCCACTATGGTTTGTAAATGGTTTAAAGGTTCCCTATGCTGGGTTCTGTGTTAGAAACTTTGTATCTAAACCGTGGCAATGTTGGAAGGCATTAGAGCCATTAAGAGGCAGGTCTAGTGGAAGATGTTTGGGTTATTGGAAGTGCTACACTCAGAAAAAAATTAACATTATCTCACAGGGTATTCTTGTGGGAATGGCTTGGTATTTTTGAGCAAGATGTAGTCCGAAGTTTCAGGCTAGCCTAGCCCCATGGTTCAGACCTGCTTACCACTGCTTATCTGGACCAGTAATCCCAAAGTCCCAAAGAAACACATCAGCACTTATATTAATTTCATCCTGCTTGACCTATGGCTCAGGCATATTGCTAGCTAGCTCTTTCATATTAATTCAACCCATGTCCATTCATCTGTCTTGCAATGTGGCCCGTGGCTTACCTATTTTGTTACATCTTGTATCATGGATCGTCTCTGTCTGACACGGCCCTCTTTCTCCTACCTATGCTCCCATTTCCTGCCTACTCCTACGGTGCCTGCCATGGCCAAAACAGTCCTTTATTTAAAGAATTATATTCACAGCATACAGAAAGACATTCCCACATCAAGAAAGGCCATTTTCATTTGTTTCTAGATTCCTGTTTGGCTCTGCAATCTCTCATCTTTGGGTGCACTCCCATATCCACCATGATGTGATGTAACTAAGGAAGTCCTTACCAGAGGCCACACACATCTGCCTGCCTGGTCTTGGACTTTCAGCCTCAGAAATGGTGAGCTAATTTAGACTTCCTTTATGCTGGGAGCTAGATGTAGGTGTTTTAGAACTGAAGAGCTAAATAGCTCTCCCCTTAGCCCCCTTCCAACTACTTTGTAAGTCTCCACATCTTCTCCAGGTGCCACTTCCATCCAGGAAGCCTGTGTTCACCCTTTGCTTTCCAATAGCTATTTAGAAATACCCTCCTGATCTTAACTCCAAGCTGGCAAATATTTGGGTTTCCCAAAGGTCTTCTGTAGTTAGGAAGCAGGGGAATCACCTAAGGCTGGTTCTATCCTCTTACCCTAGACAGCTGAACAGCTAGAGAAAAGGCCTGAATAACTGCCTCTGCCCAGCACCACAGAGGCCTAAATGCACCCTTTGTTCTGACTTTCTGAAGTGGTTGTGACTTGGGTTTATCATTTACTTCCGTGTCTGGCTCCTTAAGCCGTGTATGGCAGAGACATCAGGCAGGTTAGATTTCTATCCTTGGTTTGCACACACTTGCACTGGATACTCACCTTTCTGGCCTTCCTTTTCCTCATTTCTCTGAAGAAACAATATAAAGCATCATACAGGGCTGCTGTTGTTAAGTGAAAAATGAAACAGGAATCTTGTTCAGGCTAATGAGATGGCTTAATGGGTAAAGGCCCTTGCCATAAAAGCCTGGTGACCTGTGTTTGGTCCCTGGAGCCCACATAGAGGTGGGAGGAGGGAGGTGGCTCCACAAGGGTCCTCTGATTGCCACACACCATTGGCATATGCACACACACCCAGAATCTTGATTGTTGCTTTCATAGTCAAGGTGCAGCAGATGACACCCCCTGCCCCCAAAACAGGATACAGCCCAAAACTTGTCCACAGCTGGGTCTGCTAATTTACTACAGTGGCTCTCACTTATATAGTATAAATGCAGAGGTAACAAATCCAACCAACATAAGAAACTTACTTCCAAGACTGGTTCCAGAAGGAGCTGCCAAAGCAAATCCCACAGATCAAATGATCAAATGATAGTATTAGAATTTGAGGATTGGGGCTGGAGTTGTAGCTCTGGATCCAGTAAAAAGAGAAAGAAAGGAAGAAGACAGGAAGGAGGGAAGAGGAAGGGAGGAAGAGGAGGAGGAAGAAAGGAAGAATTTGGAGACATGAAAAAATTAGAAATATACTTTAAAATAATAACAAATGCACCAAGGTGTACACACAGATATTCAGTGCCATGGTCTTTGTAATACAACTTGGACAATCTTAATGTCCAGAAAGGAGAGTTGGAGAAATGAAAATATTCTCAAACTACAAACACTACCTTTCTTAAATTTAGATTTGGAAATATCTATAAAGATACCTCAAGCATATCTTAGAAAGATTGGCATGTTATAGAATTCCACATATTTTACTCTTACAAAATTATTCATTTTTTTTTTGAAAGAAAATACCTGGGCTAGAAACATTGCTTCACTCAGGCTAACATGAAATGGAGTTCAGGGCCAGCCAGGACTATGTACTGAGTGAGCTCCAGAACAACTGTACTACAGAGTTAGACCCTGCCAAGAAACAAAAAACAAACAACAAAACCTTGTGAAAATATTAGCAGACAGTGGATCTATCTGGCTGATGGAATGACAATTTTTCCTTTATATATTATACTTTTCAGTGTTTTCTTTACTTAAGGAAGTGTTTTATTTTTATTTATGAGTCTGAGTGTGAGTATGTGCATGTGAGTGCAGTGCTCATGGAGACTGGAGACAGATACACCTGCAGCCAGAATCACTGACAGTTGTGGATCTGCCCAATGTGGGTACCAACAATCAAACCCAGGTCCCTTATAAAAGCATGATGCTGTCTTAACCACTGAGCCATCTCTCCAGTCTCTGGATGTTGTTTGAACTGTTAAAATTAGGGGAAAAAAGAACTTCCTTTTGGAAAGTGAAAACACAATAGAGGTGTAATAATTCTTTATGTATTTTGACTTTAAATGTCAATGCTAGCTTTAAATTCATCTAGACTTAAAGAAGAATGCATCTGAAGGTTACCAGGACTTCAGCAGGGTAGGAGTGAGCTGGCTGTACCCTACAAGAATTGGAAATGTTCTACAGCTCTTTCTCCTGTTGCACGCTAAGTGTTGAGAGGAGGCCTGATTCATCCCTCCTCCTACAGGCCAGTTGCCTGTACACTAGTGGATACAGGCTGTCATGATGTCTTTAAGCTGCTAGTGTTCTGGATACTGTGCTCTGTGTCTCTAAGTCATAAATTCCAAGGAGGGGTGGCAGGTCATCCCTTAATTTAACTTTTGCTGGAGACAACTGTGACCTAGAGTGACCCAGCTTGTGGCCAGTCACACAATGATGTCCATCACTGTGGCCCAGAAGGCAGGGTCATAGTTAGGGCTGGATGGATGGGTGCTGTTGAACATTTCTGTCACAGCCTGGAACTCTCAAATACTTGGTAGCCACTTCCCAAGTAATTGACTTGGAAGCTTAATATTATAGTAACTGCTGGGCTACTAGCTCAGGCTTATTAACTAGCTCTTACACTTAAATTAACCCATAATTTTATTTATATTTAGCCACATGTCTTGGCACCTTTTCTCACTGCAGTATTCCCATCTTGCTTCCTCTGTATATGGCTGGCAACTGCTGCTCTCCCTTTTCCGAGAATTTTCTTAGTCTGGAAGCCTATACTTCTTGCCTAGCTACTGACCAGTCAGCATTTTATTTAACCATTTCAAATAACAAATCTTTACAATGTACAAGAGCATTATCCTACATTTCCCCCTTTTCTTTTTAAAACAAGGGCTGCAAATCTAATCTCCTTTGTTTAGCTTGTTTCTTGATTATTATCTATATTTGTAACCATCACACTAAACAAGGCATATATCCATAATTAATTTTTTGAGAATGTGGGCATAGTGCTCTTGACTCCTTCCTACTGATTAGGGGAGCTAGTAATCTTATGGGGACCCAAAGAAAATTTAAGATTATGGTCAAATCCTAACTGGAGTAGTCTGTGAGACTGAATCATCTTAGCCAGCAGTCTTGAAGCTGTTCTGGATGCAGAACTCAGAGAAAACCACAACAGAAGTACTCTGAAATGTTGGATCATCTAGGCCATCTGTTCCCATTGGAGATTTTTCAGGGGGTCTTCCTCAATCAAATGTTATTTTCTTTATCCCAGAATAAATCCACAGTCTTCTATTTTTCTGTGGAAATAAAAAGAAAACCTCTTTTCCAAAGTAACATATCTTCTGACTTAAAATTTGAAGTCAAGGCATTTTCAAAACATATGGGTTGGATTAATCCAGCAGCATTTATAATTAAATGTTTCTTAGCAGCTCTTGCTCCTTCCTCAGCAGTCAAAAAACCTCAAAGATAATACAATAACATACAGTATCCAGACTCTCTGTGTAATTTCCATCTTAATGTGGCTTATTTTTTTCTTTATTCTATTTCTTTTTTAAGGATTTCATCCTTTTTCTTTTCTCTCCCAAACCTATATTTATTTTTAAACACACTGTAAACTGTTGGAGTTATTTTTTCTTCTGAATCTGTCTTTATTGTATATATCTATCTTTTTCTGACTATCTGAGCACTTTATCTGCTAAAAGATGTAGCTAGGATTAAAGTGTTGGCTGTCAGATGGTTCCATCCAGCTCTTTGGTCTGTGAGACCTTAGCTTCCTGGTAGAGGTACTGGCAGGAGCCACATTTATTACTCCAATTCTGGGGAATTTTAGGGTCCACACTGCTGCCAAGTACAGCATTGCCACCCACTGCTCATGAACCTCATTTAAATGTTTGGCAGCAGGACCTCTTAAAAGAGCCTGGACTTTTTGCCACTAAGGCTGAGTCAGGAAGCCTCTCTTAAAGGAGCCATGTCTCTGCTTGCTCCCAGCAAACAGAGCCCACCTAAGAAAATGTTGAAGTCATACTTGACTCTGTTTTCTTTTTGTCTGTATGAGCAGTAACCTTAAATCAGTCATATGCAGCTTCTCCTTGTACTGAGGCTCATGTGAGAACCCATCATGTTGCAGCTCAGTCCTGCACACCACTCTGTATCACGGCCTAGTTGTACCTCTGTACCTAGCTGAGAAACACAACCAGGAAGCTGTTTTTGGCTCCATTTTTGTATTCTAGAACTCTTGTTGAAGCTTTCTCAAGCTTCCTGTGAATGTATGAGTACCATATTGGAGTGCCATTTGTAATTGTAAGTTTCTGTGTCCCACCCAGCTGGTCCTGAAGCCACTTAGTACTAAATAAACACACAGAGGCTTATATTAATTATAAACTGTTTGGCCTCTGGCTCAGGCTTATTACTTGCTCTTACATTTGAAGTTAACCAATAATTTTATCTATATTTAGCCACATAGCTCTTTACCTTTGCTCACTGAAGCATCTTCATCTTGCTTCCTCTGTGTCAGGCTGGTGACTGCTGCTCTGCCTTGGTTTTTCTTTTCTTTTTTTTTTTTTTAAATGTGAGTTTTTAAAAAAAATATTTATTTATTATTAAGTATACAGTATACAGAAGAGGGCACCAGATGTCATCATAGATGGTTGTGAGCCACCATGTGGTTGCTGGGAATTGAACTCAGGACATCCAGAAGAACAGTCAGTGCTCTTAACCTCTGAGCCATCTCTCCAGCCCTGGAACATGAGTTTTTCAAGAAAGAAACAAAATGATAGTAAGTGCTCAAAGACTTCAAAATGCTACCTTTAGAGCCCTCAAAGAGATAAATGAAGACATGACACGCTTTAAAAAGATGTGTGCTACCCTGAAAGATTTCTTCAGGAAAACTTCTTTAAGAATGAGAAATTGAGGGGGGCTGGAGAGATGACTCAGAGGTTAAGAGCACTGACTGTTCTTCCAGAGGACCTGAGTTCAATTCCCAGCAACCACATGGTGGCTCACAACCATCTATGATGACATCTGTTGCCCTCTTCTGTATACTGTATACATAATAAATATATCTTTTAAAAAATGAGAAATCGAGGAAGACACAAATGATGAAAAGATGTCCCAGTGCCCATAGATTGTTATAAATGATGTATCAAAACTGACTATCCTACCAGAAGAAGTCTACAGATTAAAAGTTTTGTTTCCAATTAAATTCCAACGCAATTCTTTATATAAATAGGATGGAAATCTTAAAATGCATATAAAAACAAAGGACTCTAAATAGCCAAAATATCCTAGCAAAAGACTGAGTATCACTATACCCAGTTATATCACAGAGCCATAGTGCCAGAAACAACATGGCCAGGGCACAAAGACAGACCTGGGCATCAGTGGAACAGAACAGATAGCTCAGGAAACAAGCATCACGTTCTCATCTGTGGTCCCTAGACTTCACATAGATGCCAAACAGCTAATGTGAAAGTAGAAGTAACATTACTCTGAGAAGCAAAGGGAATTAAAAAGAGTAACACGGGGAGGGCAGGTGGGCAAAGGGGAATGTACGTGCTAAAGATTTACACAAGTAAAATAAATAAAAATAAAGGCTGGAAAAATCCTCTCAAAGAAATTGTAAACTGCTATGTATTTGGGGGCAATTTTAGATTTTAATTAAAATATAATTACATTATTTTCCCTTCCCTTTCCTCCCCTAGCCTTTGTCAACTTCTCACTCCAGTTTCTACCATGTCTCCTAACTTACTCCTAAAATGATAGTCTCTTCTTCTCCAATTGTTGTGCACAAACACACATGCACACACACACACACACACACACACAC